>OZ024925.1:7755121-7976319 GCA_964017225.1 Netelia inedita
CAAATTGTATTGGAGTGAAATATTTTTGCTAGTGTCGATAAAATATTTCTCGAAATTCTGAAATATTACACGTTATTTGACAGATTGCAACGTTGCTTGAAACTTTTTGCAGATATTTTGAATTTTTCATTTTGTATTGAATTTTTTGTCAAAAACAGTTCAGGAAAAAAAAGTTTCGAGGCGTGAAAGGTGAGCTTCGGTCATCCAGACTTAAAAATTTAATTGTAGTTGTGTTTTTAACATCCGCAATTTTTTTAGGAAAAAACCGAACACTTTTCGTTTTTTTTTGCAATACTATACGATTTATCATCCAATAACTTAAAAGGATTTTTATTATGTGTACGGCCTGCAAAACAGTGCCGAAAAATATTAGATCTTAGTCAATAATAAAAACAAAGATATTCGAAGGAAAAACGATCCAACATAAAATTAGTTTTCGACCATGGTTGTCCTACAATTTTGTTTAAGTCTCTTACATCATAACAAAAATTGTAATATTTAAAGCATAAAAGAACGTGTCATACTGAAAGAACATAATTAATCCTATAATTTTTTTTCTATCAAATTATAATCACCCAAATCCAATTAAACTCTAAACAAAAATATAAATTACAATATTTCTCGACATTCCATGTAATTTTGTTATCAAATGCGATTACATCTAAAATCAAGAAACAAATAAAATATCAAAAAGAACAAAAAACAGAAGTAGCTGACAAAATACGTTTTTTAATTAACGATTTCGACAGAATTCGTCAAACGTTGGAAAATTCCAACAAAAAACTCGCCGATATGAAGAAGAACATGTCTATTATCGAATAAATCCTGCTTTACGATAAATCAATCATGCTTGAATCAAATAAATCCATTTATCTCCGAGATCATACGATGCTCGGTGCGGGAGATCGCACGTGTTCACGAGGAGATAAAAGTAGTGCGCAAAAAACATTTCGCAAAGGCGATGACCCGAGGAGAAGAAGCAAGATGAAACGAGTGTACGGCAAGGGTGGATGGTGGTTGTCGGAAGGGAAGGGGGAAGGGTGGCGGGTTGGAAGTTGGAAAGGTTGAGCTTACAAATGCCCCGGGAGTGAAAGTGATGCTCCGCTCGCTTTTTTCGTCCGTTCGTTCCCTGGGTAGGGTAAGGCCGTATATAGAAGGGGTGGAAGCGTGCGCCGGTGTTCCTGCTGGACGCCCACGACGCTGGTGGCCCGCTTCTCGATTCCGGATGAATATTTCATGGCTAGGAGGCGCGCCAGCTCTCCTTTTATTGCTTCGGTCCGGTCCACGTTCACTCACTCTTTCTCCTTGCTCTTTTTTTCATCATCCCCTTTTTTCCTCTTTATCTCTCAATGCTCCCTTAGTACATACGTACACATATATACACGTTACACGGATATATATATATATATCGTACGTATCCATACGCGAAGTCTTGGCTCGGCCGAGCTAAACAAATATATAACTGTCGCGAAGAAAAGCTCATTTTTTTTCTCTTCGTGCCAGACATTGAGATTTCTCTCACCCCCTCTCCCATTTTTTCCTCTTTCTTCATCCCCCCAGTTATTATATTTCCCATGTAATATATACAGTGAGACGAGGACATCTTTTATCCGACGGCGAACAGAGGTCGGGCACGGAGAATTGGTTTAAAAGAGAAAGAAGATCTACTTCGACCTACCGACTGTACGCGAGTGATACAAAGAGTAACCGCGGGTGGCGTTACCGCTGCGCTTCCCACTTTTCGGGATTCCCGCGTCACCTACGACACATTCGCAAAGCCTCGTGGCTGACGCCAGCTTTCAGAAATCCTTTCAGGGCGTGACCTAATTTACGACTTTACAACGTAAATCCAAATGTACAATTTTTGTTCTGTTTTTTTATTTTTTTTATTTTTTTACCCATTTTTTCTGGTTTTTCTTTGTAGTATGTTTTCTCACTCGAGAGCACCGGGGAATAGAAATGCTCAACGCCGGTTGATTCAGTGTCCGGGTGACCAGGAGCCATACCAGTCCTTTTACCCTTGCGTTTCCACCCTTTCATTCCTCGGATTCATAATCCACCCGGGAAAACGATGAAAAATGTGCCCTAGAAATTTATCCAAGTGTAACCGTGTGGGATGACTTTGTGTGAAATCGCTGAAAAACTTTAGCTCCCTTCGTCACTCCCGTTACCAGTCTCCATTCGTCAGAAATATTGTCCCTTACGATCCAACGTGTCGAACGTCACTCGTATCTTCACCGTTGAATTTGTCCGATCGCCCACGACAGCCTGGGTAAAGGAAATAAAAGAAAAGAGAAAAAAGACGAAAAGGAGGCCAAGGATTATCGTACCGTGGCACTAACTCCCGCATACCCTTTGCGAGAGAAATAAAATGAAACGGAGGAAACAAACAAACGTTGTACGTGGCTGAAACGAGAGGATACTTTCTCTTCGGGTACCTCGGGATACGAAGAGAGCCCGGCAAGTCACACAGAGGAATGATATAATGGGAAAAGATCACGTCGAAATGCGAAAGCGTCGTGAAAAGCGGAAGAGACAATAGGACTCTTTCCCTCACTCTCTGTCCTGCATAGAATTTTCCCTCGCCCTTTTTCCGCTCTGCTTGCGTTAGCCTCTCGTCTCGTTCTCTACCCCCGGTCTCCACGGATGTGGATCGTCCACTGTAATCGTTACCCCACTCTGGTTACGACTACGACGACGACGATGTCTCGGGATGTCGGACCCTCGGGGTAGCTCCTTCCATCCCTCTCTCACCCTCTCCCACACCAGAAAACAAGCAACCACCAGCCTCCCTCCGGTGCTTTCATCCCTCGGCTTCTTGTGTATCCTGCGACAAGCGCGTGATTCCGACAACGATAATTGAATACACGTAGACGGACTCCGATAATGAGAACGAGAATTTCTCCGACTTCCTAGAAGCGCCAAACTACCGACTCTCTTGTTCGAGGCCTTCTTGGTTTCTCGTTGCGTCTCACGTTCGTAGTTACGGGAATTTGTCTACCCCACCTTGTCACGACGTCCTTTCTCTATAGAGATTCGCTTAAGACCTCGTACGTATACAACGACACTCAATTACTCGTTGGCGATTAGTGCGACAAGTAATAGAAATTTGGTAGGATTTGCATGCAAAATCGACGATTTAGATAACACCAGAATGTCCGTTAACGTTCGTGGCTCGACACACGAAACGACCATTATCCTACGCCACGAATATCATCGAAAAATCAAGTTACTCGAAATTTTTCACGCTTTTGAAGATGTCTGCCGACGATGAAAGAACGAATGAAAAAAATACAACTTCGTCCCTCGTATACAAAAAAAAACTGCCAAAAAAAACATCACACTCGTTCGGCGTAAATTATATTTCTGTTTGTCTAGTTTTACTTTACCCTCTCTCGCGCGATTTGTACGAACGAACGAAACGGCTAATTGTTCTGGCATTTTTCCAGACTGATTCGCCGAGACGCTGGAGCACGGTCTCAGGCTTGATAAATAACGAGTTGATAAAAGTTTTCTCTCTTAATGGACTCCGCCCTTTCCATCATTCCAACCGCCTCGATTGTTTCGAAATCCTCGCGGAGGGAATCCCCGCATTTAAAAGCTCGCTGTACTTCGGCTTGTAATATTTTCTTTCTCTCTCTCTCTCTCTCTCTCTTCGGTTCCTTTCATTTTCCAGGAGCATCGATCTTACCGAGTACATAAATGTCTCGGTGCCTGTAAAGCCAGGCACCATTAGTGGGAATCCCTCTGTACTAAGTAATACTAATACTTCTCGAGCAAAATATGATGAACGTTACAAAAATGCACTTTTACCGAAACACCATTAAATTTTTTTCCTACTGTTACTTTTATTTTCTTCCTATCCCCCGAAAATTGCGAAAATTTTGTCTCCGTAATAAAAGTTGGAACGAGCTATAAAAGATCTCTATAATACGGCAGTAAGATCATACGGGATTTATCCAACGATTCACGCGCTAATTTAATGGTGGACAGCTTTACCATGCCGGGTAAAGAGAAGGGGTAGGAAAAAAAAATTACCAAAGCACATTCGAATACGAAAGTACTAGATTCACCAGACGTCATAAAAGTCCGAAAGAGCTTTGCGATATTACTAATGAGGGATAATCGCGAATTGCGCATAATAGTCCGCAGCCTCGAACCAACAAAACATTTCGACTTTCCTTTTGTGTCGATAAACTCGGTATAGGCCACGGGGATGAAAACGGATTTTGTTTCGTTGCTGGTCGCTTCGCGGAACAAAAAAAAATACGAGAGTGGCGATGAAGGGGTGGGGTAAGGTTTGTGCTAGATTCGTGCATTCCACTCGACGACCATGGATGCGTCGATGAATTATGCATTTTTGAAAAAGGAAAAAAGAAGGCACGAAAATAAAAAAATAAAAACGAGAAAAAAAAAAAAAATTGAACGCGCTACGCTTCGAACGCTATAGAAGAATGGCCGAGGTTGGGTGTATGCGTGCGCGGGCGTGGGACGTATTGTAGTTTATTCACTGGCGGAAATGCGAGCGAGGCGAGAGCGGCGCGTGAGAGCCAAGAGCGTGTATGTACCGACTGTAGGTACATGCTTTTGTATACGAAGGTTCAATCTCACGATATTTTTTCACCCGGAGCGTCTCTAGGCCCACGTCGATTTCTCTTTTATTTTTCGCATCGCTATTTGCTCGTTCACGTAACTACAGACTGTGCTACCGTCCGAAGAGACAGAGAGAGAAAGAGAGAGAGAGAGAGAGCGAGAGAGAGAGGAATGGCAATGGGTACACCAGTACCCATTGGCGTCCACGACCTGCATATCTCGTTATCGAACATTCTCCATCCTCCAGAATCGAGTTTCTCGTCTCTCTCACGCTCTACCCCCTCCCCCCTCTCTCTCTCTCGCCCTCTTCCACTCACCCCCGCCCCTACCCCCCTAAGCCCTCCCTCGCATAAACTCTCGACCAGACTTCGGCCTCTTCGCGCTAACGACGAGAAAGAGAGAGATTGATTTGAAATTGTAATTTTAGAGCCTCGCTCTCGCGTCGTTTTCCCTCTCGAAAAATCGGTCGATCGCGTTCCTCGTCCGATCTGATATCGGTATGGTGGTTGCATCGGCGCGTTGATGGTAGGTTGTTACGTTACGGCACCCCTCACCCCCCCCCCCTCCCGCAATGTTCAGGATTTTGTAACATTTTTTCCCACCCGTAACGCTGGCCGTGTTCAGCACGCGCGACGAAGAATGGGAATTATCACAGTGGCGACCTCTCGCGGCGAAAACACGATGAGCACACTCACGACCCGTGGAGACCTCTTCACGGCGAGACGTGAATTTTCGTCTTGATTACGGGTTTTAGAAATCATTATCGACACGCTACAAAGTGAAAACTAACGGATATGGGTGTTTTGGCGGGGTTGTTACAAATTCATAGGGCGAATACGAGCGCGAATGGACGCTCGAGAGAATTTCGCGATAACGGTTTGATTCTTGTTTGAATTATCCGAGAATCATCGGCTCGCGAATAATATCGTACGCGATGGAGTATGATCGAGCCCGCGCAAACATTGAACGAACGAAGGGCCATTTCGTGCCAAGGATTAAGGGTGGAATCGCATAGGAATTGTTAATACGACTATAAAGTTCCTGAAATCATATTTCTCTATTTTCTTAAGGTACGTTCTTGTAAACTATATGCAAAATATTCGTCGAAACTCAAGACTTCTAAAATTCATACGACGAAATAAGGGTTGTTGGTATTATTATAGAATTAAAAAAAAACAATCGTTCTTTATCCACTTTTTCAAAACACTTCCTTTTCTGAGAATATTTCGTCAAATTAAATGCGTTACATAGTTGTACAATTATAGAAAATATTTGAATATGGTCAATTGATAAATAAGTGCAAAAAATGAACGACGAACTAAATTTTTACAGTAATCTTAATTACCATAATTATTAAAAAAATGAATTATAAACAGTGAAACTTTTCGACCGAAAAGCTCAATAACCAGCCCCAACTGTTGATGAGTCAATGGATTAGTCAGAGGGGTAAATCCTAAGGGGTGAAACTGTAAGAGAGAGGAGGGTGGGAACAGGGAGGCCAAAAACAGAAGGAGGTAAAGAGAAAGTGTGTGTGAGAGTGAGAGAGAGAGAGAAAGAGAGAGAGAGCGAGAGTCAGAAAGCACGTGGGCTTTGGTGAACAAACAGGCCGAGACTGACGAGATGAGGGGTTGTTGCAGAGGGCTCTGCATACTGAGTCGAACACGGGTTAATGATAATGTGAATTCACGTTTGCAGCAAGCCATACGTACTCTGTACACCGCACTGACGCCACTCCATGACCACAATGGGCAATCCCAAAGAGATGTGGAGGAGGACGAGAAAGCACCCTCTTGGCTTGCTCCGTTCGCCACGCGATTCCCACCACGGCCCAAAGACACGCGCATGTTTAACCCCGAACCCCTTCCATCCCCGAAATGTATACACCACAACTCGCATGTACTGGCAGTAATCCAAAGTGCGGCTTAATCCACGAAAAGTATGGCTCACCGTAGACCGTTACGTTTAAGAGGAAAACGTATCGTTCCTATCAAATAAGGGAAGGGGGATGGCCGATAAGGGGATGATCGATCAAATTTTTAATCGACTTTCACACTCGCTTATATCTCGCGAGACTCGATAAAACTCACGTCGTACTTTCGGATTGTTCTTAGTGGAATCAATCTTTCGATGGAAGGGATAAAACACACCCTCCGGGCGATCCTCGATGGTATGGGGTGACAAAATTTTCGTTCACGCGAGTGATAAGGGAGGATGGATCGTACGACCGTGTGCCGCGACGATGCTTCTATGGGAATTTCCCATTCCCGGGTGTGTTATATGACAGGGTGAATATGAGTTTGAGTGTTGGTGCGCGCCGATCCGTCATGGACGCGAGAAAGTTTCGTATCGCGGGACGAGCTTGAGGTACCAGGCATGCAAGGTGCGCATCGTACATTACGACAACCACGACTAGTCTCGCAAGGGTTTATTGTTAAGGGAGGGTGGGAGTGCGGATGCGTTGTAGCATGATATTCGTGAATCTTGTAATTTCGTTGGGGGGTATTAAACGGAGAGATCCAATATTAGTTGAGGGTACTAGGGTGCGTTCACGAGCCATGCAAGCTCGAAGGAATTTCGACGTTTCTCGATTAATCCGACAACCATAATCCAGCTTCGTATTAATTTGCGAATCGATTCGACGCAATTCTCAGTAGCTAGGGGACATCGAGGCAATTGTCATCTTTAGTAAACAGGAGCTTAGCTATGACTGTCGGAAAAAGGCGTTTGATTTTTATCCCTCGAGACGAAGTCGTTTTCAAGGTGACGGTTCATTTCGTTGATACAAACGACTTGTGGATCAGCGCGTCAGGGTCGCTGAAAGACCTTCGTATGACCTTGAGAAATATATCTCCGTTTCCAACCTGGGGAGATGGAAATTCAAAGACAATTTTAAAGAAAATTCTCCTCGCCCTGGGAAAAGTGTCTTTCATTTCCTACTTTCCATTTCAATTGACAAGGAAATATAACCAGCGACAGAGTAAATTTCATGAAAATCTTGTCCTCATGATTTATTCAGAAATTCTCCTTTCTCCTTACTAGAAGATTTTATCAATTCAGTTGTTCCATTAATTTTATAACGATTCAATATTTCCCATGAACTTTCCCATATAATTTGTTTAAAAAGGTATAATAAGAATACATTGACAGGCATTTTAATGAAGCTTGCTCGAATTTCATATTTACAGTAAAAAAATAGCTATATACTGTAAGTATTTAATTAAAAAATTTCAAATATCTCTTATTATTTTCATATATTTATTTATTAGTTTCTGTTCATATATATTCTTTTTCGCCATAAAAAAAAAGCTTAAGCAATCAGCTTGGCACTGCTGACGAGACTTCTGACAAATGGCTACCGGGTGATTTGGCACTTTGGACATCGCGACGTCTTTTCCCGAAGGATCTTATTAGTCGTAACAACAGTGACAAGGACATTGGATATTTATTTTCCACATTCGTCTCGCGTAAAATATGACGAATATTGCACATCCCTATTGTATCGAAGACGTACCATTTACCATGAAAAAAGAATGAAAAACTAGTTAAAAAGAAAAACGGAAACACCTTTTTGCAATTAATTTTTATTGTCGAGGCACAGCGAGTAAAAAACTTAGGGCATCTCATTAGTGGGTAAAATGTACGTTTCAATGAAGTTAAAAGGCTTTCCGAGCGAGTATTTGCCGTGTAAAGAGGATGAGTAAAGAAACGAAAAAGAGTCCGAAGTAGTGGCGAGCGGAGGTGAGGGAAGCTCATAGAGCTAGGTGTGATATCCTGTCCTTGTTCTTTGACATACATCAGAGTCGTCGGGGTTTTTCATACCTTGCGGATGAAAGACTGATGAAAGAAAGATAGTTCGCGTTTTAAATTGCTAAGTATATTCTTGAAGTTACGAGGGCGGAGCGCCGATAAAAAGGAATGGTCGTCGTGGCACGATGTGTACTTTGGGGTACGAGAGACAGAAGAGAGTCGAGGAGTGTGCTATCAGTGATTTTCCAAGAGCAAAGGTGATATGTGGTACCAAAGAGCAAGTATATTTTACGCAGTCACCTGAGGGAAGAGCGACCAACGTCGCATGGTGAGAGAATGGAGAAGCCGCAAGGAGGTAGCATCAGAGCGATGCCAGACACCTCTTTATGGCCCTGTACGTTCGATTCTGCTAAAGCTAAAATCCCGGGCTGAAGCCACCACAAGCCAAAGGCAAAGCGTCGATAAATCGATTTTACCATGAGCTACGAGCGTTATAGCTATATTCCCTCATTCTCACGTCGCCGACCCTTTGACTTTCACACTGCGTAAAGTATATAACCATGATATAGAGCTCTTGGCTCTATACCTGGTTGACTTTTCGTAAAAATCCTCGAACAAGATCATACTCGGATATTCTCATTTTTGGGCCTGAAGAAGATATTTTTGTACCTGAAGAAGTTCTTAAAAAAGTACATTGAGAGGTAACTAAACGAGTGCGTGAGGAAGTACTTGAAGAAGTACCTGAAGAAGTACCTGAAGAAGTACCTGAAGAAGTACCTGAAGAAGTACCTGAAGAAGTACCTGAAGAGGTACCTGAAGAAGTACCTGAAGAAGTACCTGAAGAAGTACCTGAAGAAGTACCTGAAGAAGTACCTGAAGAAGTACCTGAAGAAGTACTTGAAGAAGTAAGTGAAGAATTACGCAAAGAAATACCTGAAGAAGTATCCGCAGAAGTACCTGAAGATGTACGTGAGGAATTAAATGAAAGAATATCCCAAGAAATTCCTGAAGAAGTACACAAATAACTACTTGAAGAATTTTAAAAAAAACGGAACCGTTCTAGAATCCGGTACTACACCGCTCGACTTATAAACATCCTCAAACAATATCCTGTGCATACGTTCTCATTTTTGTACCTGAAGAAGTAACCGAGAATGAAAAAAGGAATATCGCGATGAATTGGTTCTATACACTGGCGCTATATCGTTCGACTTATCATAAAAATCCTCCAGCAAGCTGTTATGCATATATTTTCATTTTTATACCCGTACGAGGTAATTTTGTACCTCAAGAAGTACCTGAGGAAGAAACAAGGAACTACGACTCGTTGGCTCTACACTCCGGTACTACATCGTCGTGCCTATCGCGAAAATCTTCGTACAAGCTACCGCACATATATTTTCATCGCCGTGACTGAATAAAGTATTCGCGTAGCTAAAGAAGTACTCAAAGAAGGAACAAAAAATGACTGACGATCGTTTCAAAGGGGATAAAGTTTACGTCGAACGAAATGAACGAGCATCGAGTCGCTCGATGGGGTACAATTTATATCGTCGTAACGTTCGTGTCTTGACTTTCTTTTCTTCTCCTCGAAACAGCGCAGCAGCCGTATAGAAGAGATTGCACTAATGCCACAGTCACGATTACGAGAATGCTACCCAAGGATGTATAAAAGGGCAGCGATCGCTGCGGAAAGAAAAAAAAGGCAGTGGCCATCGATTAGAGCCCCGTTTGTTCAACCGTTTCTCCACCTTTCAAACTTTTCACATTAGGGTCGAAGAGTCGAATAAGGTTACTTTGTTCTTACCGCTTGGTACTTGGGTCTCTTTCTTCCCTCGTTTCATTGCTCCTTTTCTCCTTGTCTCGATTTTTTTCCCTTTCACTCTCTCCCTCTTTCTCTCTCTCTCTTTCTCTCTCTCTCTCTCTCGCTATTTCAACCTACGAAAAGTACACGATCTCTTTCGAACTCTCTGAAATCGAGATACCTATTATCCCACCCTCGATTCCTGGCCACCCTCTATTCCCCCCAACCCCTAATTCTATCGGACCGAATGTTGTTACAGAAAACGTCGTAAAGAAAATTCCTTTACTCCATCGTGCCTAACCCGTGCAACCCTCACCACGTTCTTTAACTACGATCTTTTCACGAGGATCTTTAACACCCAAGAACAATTTATATACTCTTGATTTTCTTTTAACGAGAAATTTTCATAAAATACATTATTACACGCGAGATTGTTTTAACGATCGGAATGTTGGCTCGTTTCATCGAAGCTTCTCTCAGGCAGAATCGATACTTATCGCCATTTAGACGGGGGCTCGACGAACCGCCCTTGAGCAAGGATAAAGAAGAACAAAAATTTCACAAAAAAAAAAGAAAAAAAAGACAAGGAATAAAAAGCTTGCCATCCAAAAGTTTTCTCGCATGACGCGCGGAGGCGTCGCTCTTAAAAACCCTTAATTCGTCGTAACTCAAGAACCAAGCGTTCTCTTCTCTCTTTCTCTCTGTCTTTTTCGTTTTTCTCCTTTTTTTTTATTTTCGCCTCTCACCCGATGAGACGCGCTCGTTTCTACATTCAGCACGGATAAAAAAAAACACGTTCTCGTTAATGGAACGCGAAAGTTTGCACGCTTCATTGACTGTAGGCCGAACGAAAAGTTTGTTAAAGCTTTTAGGTTTATTTTCCTTCTACCTACTCGCAAAGACTCGCGTTTTTTTTCTCTTCTTCTTCTTCTTCTTCTTCTTCATCCACGGTAACTTTGGTCTCGTATACATCGGTGCGAGGAAGACCGGCGAATTTCTAGTTTGCACAATATTACAATTGCCGGTAATGAGAAACGGCAATTTGGACGTTTCCGGCGATACGAGCACAAATATTTCCACGCTGTCTAGGCAGTGACGAGGAGTTTGAGCGTTCGGAATTGAAGTAGGGAAGGTAATTGAGAGAGAGAGAGGGAGAGCGAGTGAAAGAGAGAGAGAGAGAGAGAGAGAGAAGCGGTAATGCGAAGCGGCAGAAGGATTTAAATTCGTGCGGATTCATTAGGGATGTGAAACGCGAGCCATATATACCTATATATATATATATATATATATATATATATATATATATATATATATATATATATATACGAACATATATCGTGCTGCGGCTTACTAGAACTCACGTCTCCATAATGAATCTCCGCTCTAGATTATTATAAGCCCCCGAAGAGTTGGGACATGTGAAGATATAACACCGCCATATAACATTCTCTTTTGCGACCGAACATTCGCACAGCCTGCTCGTGCTAGCTTCATACGCGATGATATTGAGAGATACGAGTCACCCGTTGAGACGACGATTGTACAAATTGCCGGAGTAAAAAGTGCGACGAGCGAGAGTTGGAAGTTTTTGTTGTTGATGTAATATCTACGTTTTCTCGTGTTGAGAACATAACCTCCAATAAGCGAAAGTTATTATATTACGATTTCTAAAAGAATTATAACGAAAATATAAGTAGGATTCTATTCGCTGATCAAATTCTTACAATACTTTGGAAGAATAATCAATTCCGTCGGTTGATAACGACGTAATATGGATAAATTTGCGAATTTACCACCGTCGGTAACATCCGTCGATTTTCGCTGAGATAATGGAAATGGAATATGGGAGTAGCGATATATATTTTTTGACGATGGTGAAGGACGGAAATCGCTATAATATTCGTAATAGTAGCGTAAAGGTAATGGCATTTGAGTGAAGATCGGATCTAACATTGATAGGCTTATTGGATGATCAGAATTATCGAAGTTACTCTCACGTGTCTGACGACGAGCTTCACCGTAGGCGCACAGGCTGATACAGAATATCGATGGGTATTATATCAGGAGGCTTTGTGAGTCGTGGTGTATAGGAAACGGCAGAACGAGGAGACAGAAGTGGAGTGAGAGCCGGTGGAATCCGGCGAGTACTCTTAGTAATGAACAAACAGTCGGATAGTTCTACAAGCGGCAATAATCCTCGTCTTACAGGAGCCGTGGCGTGCCCGTACGGATTACGACGGAACAACCGGAGAAGAATATCGTGGTTCACCCTACCTCGACAGAGGGATGATCATCCCTCCTGGTTCTCTCGACCCTCAAAGCCCTCCTACATTTTACACTCGTCTACTAAAACACACGCCACAATTGCCAACAGAATTTCCCTCAAAACTCGTACCTAATCCTGCGACAATAGCGGCGTTCCTTCCGCTCGAATAAGTTCGAGGATCGATCCGGTTAACGAAAGGTCGATACATGGAGTTGCAGCGTTTTGCAACCCTCATGTTCATTGTATCGTTCCATAGCACCTGTAGTTGCGCCCAACTTTGTCTAAAATAAATCTCACATCGTTTCACTTTTGGATCAGCAAGAGCACTCCCGGATAGATGTTTCCAGCATTTAATGATCCCTCTGGGTATTGACCTTGACAGGAAGATGATCGCGCAGAGGTAAAAAGGCAGAGAACAGGAAATTGATCAGTGAATTCCACCCCTAGTTTCGTTCTTTGTTATTTTAATTCGTCATTCTTATTTTCATGGTAACGTTTCTGTTGTTGTTTCTTTTAGAATCGTGTTCATCGTCCAAATTGTTACGGTGACAGGAAACAGCCGCGGGCTCGGAGTAACGAGAGTCGCAAACGCGTTCACCATTACGAGTCCTACCCACGTGCCTTGTCGTGCCCCCGAGTTAATGTTCGTACGAATTGATTCTCCCTGGACACGTTGGTCCTCCGGGTTGTTCCAGGACTATTCGCCTGGCGCATATCTCTTTCTCTTCGTTCACGTGCCAAACGAGGAAGTTGACGACCGACGACCACTCCGGCTGGCTGCAAATAGTCCTGGTGACGCAGGAAACGATACTACCGAGCGACACTGCGTGTCTGTGTCTATGAGGGAGACACGGAGAGAGGGCACTCTGGCAAATACATTTCCGTCGAACGGCCGTTAATCAAGATAAAGCGGTTTTGACCCCGGGAGAATTTCGAACGTCCCGTAGCCCAACCGACGGGAGCATCGCCATCAGCGACCGTGTACTCTGTCCCTCACTCGGTATTGGCTTCTCCAATTTCTCTTGCCTGATTCCATCCCTCTCCTTCCATCCTTCCTCACGATCCTACTCTCATCGTTTTCATTGTTATATACCCACAAAATCTCCACATCCTGTGGGAGATCTATCTCGCCGGTGCGACGGAAAATTATGAGATTTCCGTAATTTGCTGGTGGATACCGTGCCACGTGTCAGGCGTAAACGCGTGTCGTATCACCGGTGAGAGTGTCGTCAACGCTGCCGCAACAACGCAACGTTTACATCCCCGAAAATTGTTCAACCGATGAACGCGTCTACCGATTACGGTGACCATACTCCGTTTCGGTGTTATCGGGGGCTGATATATTTTTGTTCGGTCGCGTATCGGAAACGATAACGATCCTTGATCGACGTTTCTGGGAGATTTTTATTATCGAAGTCTTGGATGCATTTCGTGCTTTTGCAGTTGCGTTGAACTTCGGGCTGTTTCATTGAAAGACGCTCTCGCGCGATATTTCATCCTTTCGAAGGTCACGGGACTCTTCAAACTTCTGGTACTTTGGTCACTCGACTCAAGTGGTCGATTTCTCTTTTTTTAACTGCAACGACTTTGGAAAGTTGTTTACGATAGCGGAAATTTACCGCGAAATATAAATACGATAGATCGGGTGTGTAGCAGATTTCCGGTCAATGATGGAAACGACCTACAAATTGGACATTTATTCACCCTTCTATCGACAAATCCTGATGGATCGAGCATAAGAATGGGAGATTCATATCTGTACCCGAAATGACCAATTGACGCAATTGTTAATTTGGATGCTGTTGAGGGCTTTTAGGACAGGAACATAAAGGTCGACCCGCTGTAAGGGGTCGAAGGTTCAAGGTCATGATCCACTTCCGGGTGTAAGAGTAGGTCAAGAACATCAAATTTTCGTTTTCGTCCAGAAAGAGATTACATTCAAAGATCGTACAACCGGAAATTTTCCGCACGATGCAAATACGATATCCTTAATTCGGAATTTTATTATGTCACCGGTGAAAAGTAGAAAAAAAAATTGAAATTTTTTACGGTTTTTTTTATATTTCAACCCATGAACCACAAAAAAGAACGTTCAGAAACAAGGATATCATGTTCCCATCCTACGGGAAATTGAATACTCGAGATTCTGGTTAATCGGAAATTCATTCCCTCGCCAGGATGTTCGGTCGCGTTCGCAGCGTTGCATCGTCGAGGGGCGAAGTTTCCATCTCGCTCGTGGTGAAGCGTAACGCAACCCAAGGGTGTCTCGATGAGATCTCGAGTATGTATCGTCATCAAGATACAAAAGCGCCTCAAAAAGTCGTCTAATATCTTTTTACGACAGGACCGGTTACCGGCACGGTCATCGTGCGAACTTCGCGCGATGGTGAGAGCTAGCCGAAAGTGGCCTGTGCCAGGAAGACGATCCCACGTCTTTGCACCTTCGTTTTCTTCTTTCTTTTTTTTTCTCTTTTTTATGTTCTTCTTTTTCTTCCTTTCTTATTCTCTTTCGCGTCGAGCACCAAGCACCACCTACGCTTCTTCTTCTCCTCCTACGTATACAACTGTACGAGTAACATAATAGGAGTTTAACCGCCTGCTTCGTTCCGGCGTCCACGGGACGGAGAGATTCATGAAGCCCCCTCGCTCGTCGAAACTTTCGGAACTTCGCTAAGTACCTCGTGAGGGGTCCTACTTTCACCTCTATACCACTTCTTGTTCTCTTCTTCATCCCTCTCTCTATCTCTCTCTGTCTTGCTTCTACTCGCCCGGGTGCTCTTTCGACCCGCAACGAGGAGCTTTATCCCCCCCTTTCCCTTTTTTTGTCGTTTGCTTGCTTCCCTCGCAATCCAGGAGTTCTGGCGTAAACCGCGTGCACTTCCCCGTTCCACACGGTCCTTCGCGCGCATGTACAGTGAACATTTCTCGCGACCTCACGCCGACCGACCCCGAAAAAACGAACCCGAAACGTTGGAGAAATCCAATTACCAGGCGGGAAATCGAGTCGACTGGGTCGATGAAGAATCATTTATCCACTTATCTATGAAGAAATAATTGAGAGAAAGCGGCGTAATTTTAGGTCGGTGATATAACGTAATCGTCGAGTAGCGAGACACCCGACTGTACGTAGACATCGAAATGTTGCGCGATAGATGACGGTCGTTCCACTATATTTCCAGTACTCTTTGACCCTTGAACGGGAGAAGCCAGCCAAAGGTCAGCGAGAAAAGTATTCTCGATTATTTCTGCGATTAATTAATAAAAAATAACCTGTAATAATAAGATAGGTGACTAGTAATATAATAATGATTATAACTATTTATTATTATTATTATTATTATTATTATTATTGTTATTATAGAAAGAGTCCAGTCTAAAAATATTCTCGACGTAAAAAGAATAAGTCGAATAATACGGGACAACCCCATTCGGAGCGTTGAAATACCGTTTCGAACCGTAGAACACATGGCCAAAATATGAATTACAGGGGCCAAAAGCTTCCTGTGTACATTTGCCCGGCCCTCGTTTCTGTGATTAATACATAGGTTCGTCCCTTGGCCCATATTATCACGACGAAGCTTCTGGACGATACAATAGCAAAATGGAAGAGAATCGGTGCAGCATCGGCATTCGATATGCCGCGAATAAGCGGGGAGAACGATCGAGGCTGTTGGTCTGACTCTATATCTACTTGAACTACTGGACCGCTGGTATTCATATTGCCGCGCGAACACACACACACACACACAGTGCTATTCTCCACGGTAGAAACCAACCGAGCGTATAGTCCAAGCGTTCTCACTCACTTCGCATTCATCACACGCAACATCGGGTAAACGTCGATAGAGCGCGATTGTTATTTACGATCATAATCAACCTGTACGCCGTACGTCATCGCAACTGGGTTGCGATTCTCTCTCTTCGTTTGCGAGGACCAATATTTCCGGTGTTAACTACACCGTGCTATCGCGCGCTTCTTCGTCATTTCGCACATACCGTCGGCTCGTGTGTATTCTGGTTGTTTCAATACGCGCCCCCGTGCGGTGTACATATCGTTCTTAATTGAAAAGTTCAATGCCTGTAGTGACAAAATGGTGAGCCGTAGACGCACGGCACGTTCCGTTATGATCGGTAGGTTATGGCGGAAGAATTTGTTCAAACGGAATAGAGAACGAATTCTGGCCAAGGGTGGATGCTCGATCGAAACGATTAGCCTTCGACTCGTGCGAGAATTTATTTGCGATCGTGGCTCGCGTCTTGAATAGTTTGAGGTTAGGCGAAGGTCGACGCGAGTTACCGTCGTAGATGCGCATTTATACAAATTTTGTTCAGAATTTACGTTAACCAAGAGGGTTTCGATTATTATTATAGTAAAATCGTCGTTTATATCGCGCATAAACAAGTCGTTAGATTTTTGGAGGTTATGTTCACAGTTAGAAAAATAAATAAACACGACACTGATTTTCTGTAACGTATGTAATGTTTGCAATTAAGTAACGAACAGAATTTTCGTTATTTACACGCGTGTTACAATCCTGAAAAAGATACGATCGTCTCCCTTGACTGATAGTGATTAAATTTATACCGACCGTCGGTAAAAAAGGTCGAAGTCGAGAGACTGCGCTGGTTCGAATAAATTCGTAATGCAAATCTAAATAAGTCATCGGTGCTTAATTATAAAAGTGATCGATTCGTTCCAACGACACGGTTCGATGACGTTAATTCAGCCATTAGCTTCGAGCGACCTCTACCGATTTTCCCAATTTGAATTTTCTAACCGAACCCTCGAATATCCTTTCGCACCTAGTATTGGCACCAATCCAACCGAAATATCGCACAGATTTTGCCAAGATTGGATGAATCATGCGCGAGGTAAAAGTAGGTACGCAACGTAAAGGGAAGAGAAAAAAAATGATAAAATGTGGAGGTTCGAGAGAGTAGGCAAAATAGAATAAAAATGTCGGCGAAGCCTCGGTGCGGTAGAACACGCTGGAGAGGCTCCACCTCAAATCCTTTGCGCATTAGCAAGGAAATTTCTCGCGCGCACTAACGAGTGTACTTAATTTCTCGACACAAAGTTGGGTATACGTTGTTACCAACGGCTATGCCCATATATACGTGTGTGGGTGGGTGTGTGTGTGCCTGAGCTTGCATGCAATTCTCGATATATAGGTAAAGGGAGTCGCTGCTGCTGCTGACGCAAGATTATAAAAATGTTTACGCCGTTGTGACTCCTACGCTCTAAATTTCAGGGGTTTACGTATTATATTCTGATTATTACGGTCGAAATAAAATACAGCCTTAATACCAATGTTGCCACTACCAAAACCAATTAACAACACGTGCATTTTGTTTTTTCGTGGTATTATTTAGCTTTTTTGTTTTTTTTTGTTTTTGTTTTTCAATAACGTTTGGCGCATTTACGAATCAACGAGCGAGCAACTTTTGCAAATGTTCCAGACAGTAATATTTTAATCTCTACGAACGACGTGTACAAGCACCTGGGCATAAGTAATTGAAAATTTCTTTCTCCACAGAGGAAGCTTTATTAATATTTGGAGAAAAATATTAAACATATTATCACTCGAAATAACCGGTAAAAATGTATCAATGCGACGAGATAAAAAAAGATCTTCAGCGATGGACGGTAATATGCACGAATAATAATTTACTCAAGGATACTTGAAATCGAGTCCAGTCAGAAACGTTTAAGCCCTTTGAGCTTTACAAAATTAAAATATTCATGACAGATGTGTTAAACATTTTTTAACTCACGAAAACACGCAGACTTCGAGCCCCGACTCTGTCGTTAATTATTTCTCGAGAGATAATCAACATTCATTTTCATTTGTGCATAAATAAATAACGTAAAATCCTCTCGTCTGTTATTTACGTAATGTAAATAAAAAGATGAGAGAACAAGTTCTATAACTGTCGATTACGAATAAAAAAGAAAATCGAAAAATAAATTTCCACCCAACCGCCATAATTTTTCTATGTTCGCAGAACTATTCCCAGAATTTTATTCTCGATTGCCGCGGGCTTCGGTTAGAAGTTGTGAAATCGGAAATTTACCGCGCAACACGAATATCACCATCGTAATCTCGATATATTGCAATTTATAAAAATATTCAGTTTTTCGACTTACGATTAAAGAAAGTATGTCGTACGAGCCAACCCCCTAAATAATACAGTCCTAAAATTATCCGTAGTCCCATTCATACTTTACGAGCGTTCGCCCCGAAATATTTGAATACTTTAATGAGTATCGCGTAAACATTTTAACGACAATAAAAGTAGAGAAATTGAACGATAGCGGTAAAGGCCGTATAAACAAGAGAAAATGTCCATATCCCAGGGCCATTCTGAATATTTCATTACAATCTATGAACGTGGCGTTTCGCGAACCGAATTGCAATGCACCAATGATAATAATAGTATCGGAGAACCGGGAGCTTGGGTAGGCCGGCAAATTTACGTGTCATAGAAGCGAGCGAGCTGTTCGGTCACACTCTCGGGCGTAATTAAAAAATCATTGATTCATTAGTGCCCAGCATTAGGGTATGCACGATTTTACCGAAAATCGTCATTTCCCCTTCGACCCAAATATTGTATATACGTGGAGGCATACGGGCGTTACAGCATCGGGAAACACCGCTAACTGGTAGCTTTTTCCTCGATTCGCACCCATCAGCCGATAAAAGCTTGCGTACGTATTCGGGACTCGTGACGGGGTGCGAGTATCGATAATTCACTAGAGTCTGCACAAGGCAAGAGCAGATTGGCGGGATGAGACGAAGGGGTTGTCAGGGAAGAGTAAAAAAACGGGGATCGAGGTAGGGTAGACATCAAGGATAAAATAGAGATTCGAAGGGTTGAAGGTGACACGAGGGGGTTGAAACTTTTGCAAATTTCGTGCAGAACATAGGACTCGAAGGTTCCAGTGTTTGATGACACATATATACAGGAAAACGTACGTTCGAGCACGCTTACGCGTATACAACCATCCTCGTTTCCACGTTTACGAGAGTTTCGTAAATATTCCAGTTTAATTTCAATTTATTGATATTTGTCATTGGGTAAATATCGCATACATTTAAGCGTCGCTTTTACGGCATTTACGGTCGTATATCGCGACGGGACTTTTGCCGAGGGATAGAATTCACGTCGAGGTATTAAGAGAGGGGCGATAGAAGGGGGTTGGAGGGGGGGGGGGGATGAATTATGCGGGAGTGTGTGATTTTTACTACCGGTAGATGAGCGAAGTCGCGTTCTGGTGTGTTACCGTCCGAAATAACGTTCGATTCGTTACGACGTGATTGTTATTTCCGATTGGTATACGTCGATACATCCTGCGTTTTCGTACGTATATTTACATTGCCGTCGACGAGCATACCGCGATACACTCGTATTCACGCGGACCGCGTTCACGCGTGTTCCGGAACGGGATAACGAGAACCGCGCTCGCATACATTATTGCTCGTAATTGTTTCGTTCTTGTTTTTTTTTGTTTTTAATTTTTTTTGACGTTACTCGTGATGATGAAAAAGCCATCGTTTATGCTCCCTCGGTACTCGTTGATGCGATCATTTATGGATTTCAAATTACGGTGTATCTGGGTGGTTATAATTGCCGTGTTGGAACTCGGATCGAACGATTCGAAATTAAATTCAAAGTTAAAGTAAAACTCGAGGAGTTGGTCCGAATTAAAATTCGAGGTTTAAACCTAAATTTGGAAGTTAAATTAAAGTTTGAATTGAAATTTAAATTGAGTTTTGAATTGATTTCTCCCTTAAATTCGTGCTTTACTTTTGACCTTCGTTTGAACTTGAGTTTGTATTTGAGGTTAAACTTAAGTTGTAACTTACGTAAGAACTTAACTATCGGCTTGAGTTCGACCTTAATTTTAAACATTGTTTATTTATCGGATACGTGCGAAAGCTTGAATTTAAATTTAACTTTATTTCCAACTTCAATTTAAACTTAACTTTAATGTTACATCGATATCGATAAGAAAATGAAGAACGGGTTAAAGTTTCAACCTCGGTTTGAATTTAAGCTCGAACATAAGTTTGAACTCAGCACGTTTTCAGGTTTGCAAAAATAAATAAAGTTCAAACTTAAATTCGCGTCAACGTCTTACTATTCGTGAGAGCCTGAGAACGATCGATTGGACAACATATTGGGATTTGGATACCGTGCTTTAGGTTGCTTTCGAGGCTTTTCGATTCTCGTGCTGTTCGGTCGCGAAGTTTTCTCTCCGCGTGATGGGAATATTGAAACTTTGGCGTAAAGTGAGGTCCCACGTAGAACTAGTTTCGACGAAAGTTTCGACCCGAGTCTATTCTCAAAAGGACAACAGTCGGAAGGTGGAAACTATTCGGCGTGCTTTGACTGCGGCTGTATGCATCTTCACCAGTCAACGAAACTTTCTCGCACTTTCCCTCATTCGCGAAAGCTTCACGGTATCGTGTTCCAGGCGTTCTGTGAAAGACACTAGAATTCCCATTGACGATTGACTCGTCCGACTGGGAGGAAATTATTAGGAGGTATAATTTCATATTTGTTGATGTTTTAAAATTCCATTCAATTCACGATGATGCAATTTTTGATGCGAATAAAAATTCCATTAAAGCGTCTACCCTCGTTATCGTTGCTCGCACATCGGGGACTATGAATGATAATATCGTTTCCGTGTTCTTCCATCACTTCGTTGTAGGATTCCACACTCGATCCACCAAAATATAAAATAACGTATTTCTGTTTAAAAATGTAAAATCTCATTGTCGTTCGTTCAATTCTCATTGGTAATCGTAACGTTGAAACAAAAACAATAATTCATTCGTCGTAACATAAAATCACTAATTAAAATTGTAACCGTGACGAAATATATTCTCAAGGGAAATATAGATTTTACGAGAATTTATATCACCCCATTAAAATACGAACGATAATTAATACCTTAAAATATATTGCCTTACGTCTCTTTTACCTTTGACCAATTTCCATGGAAATTCGTAGCGAATTCCATCGGCCGCTAGTCGTTAAGTGCGATGGGATTTTTTTTCCCTCTCTAGTTCCATTTGAGTCTGACCTCTGTGAAAAAAGAGTTGTCGGTAACTCCCTTGGAGTTTTATTTCCGCTCGTCGTATTTTTATTCGACGATTTCCATTGACTTTTCGACGTTACAAACCTGCGATAATCGCACAATTTTTATCGAATACTCATTGTTCTTTTTACAAGGGGGCAGTTCGTTTCAAGCCATTCCCTCAATGATAAATTTATCGTACAAAAACTTGACGAATTTGAAGCTGCGTCCACTTTTTTCATTCGCTTATGGCTCTGTGCTAATCGTATAATTTTAATCGAACATTATTGGCCACTCGAGGGATGGTTTGGTTCGAGGAACCCTCTTAACGACACATTTTGTAATCAACAAATTAGAAAGTTTAAAAATGTAACTTCTTCTTTAATTCAGCCCTTAACTTCTCAGCCCTTTGCTATCCGAATAATTTTCGTCTATTGCCATCGGGCACTTAAAGGGGTTGTTTGGGTCGGGCAACCTCCTCAAGGACACCTTTTCAAAATAGAAAAATTAGCAGATATGATAAAGAACCCTCTTTTCTAATTCGTCTCTTTACTTTCGATAATTAGATTTCGGTGTATCCAACAGTTTCGACAATTCTCGTCCACGAGGTCCAACCCCTAGGACGACATGTTTCGGCGAATACGAGAGACGATAGATCAGCTGGTCCACTCCTGTTGTTGTTCGCGAAACTAGTACGGCCTTTCGGCAGAGCAACCCGCTCGAACAGAGATTCGTATGGGAAGCTTCTCGAAAGAGAGAGAGAGAGAGAGATAGAGAGAGAGAGAGAGAGAGAGAGAGAGAGAAGGGGTTAGGGGTTAAAGCAACCCGTCCTATTCCTCAGCTAATACAAGTTTCTAGTCGCGGCCAGGTCGGAGCGAGGACAGAAAGACATAGGGATCGTTCGAAAACGACAAGGGCAGAGAGAGAGAGAGAGAGAGAGAGAGAGACGACAACGTACAGAACTGCGGCGAGAGGAATCCTGGGGGTTGGCAACCCCAGCCCCGGGGCGCCCATTATAGCCCGTTCGGCGACGCTCTCTCCCTCCACCTCTCTCGCTCACTCACTCACTCACTCGCTCTCTCTCTCTCTCTCTCTCTCTCTGGCGATGCGATTTATCGCCCGCTTGTTTTATTGGCCCGCCGTTACCAGGGGCTTCCGTCCGATATTCGGGTTATCGCGACCAGATAACAGGAAACGCTCGCTCGCTCACTCTGCTGTTGCTCAACGGGCACCATGAAGGGAATGCACGAGCAAGAGAGACACACGATTCGAGTTGATGTCAAGAGAGACAGAGAGAGTACAGGGTTTTCTGTGAAACGGAATAGAGCCGGAGATGAAACGAGAAAGAGGAAGAAGAGAAAAGGACGTAGGACGTGGGGAGGGTACAACGTGGGGCTGGAGAAAAACGCGAACGAGCTTTCCCCCCCACCACTACCAATGGACCCTCCATCGTTTTCCTTATTACTTCGCGAAAGCTATTACGACCCCGTTCCATCCAGCAATCCCCATTTTTTCGCCCTCCCCCCCACCCCCTTTTTCATCCTTCGTGCTTTTTCTATCTCACCCGAGCTATTTCTCCGCGCTATCCCCCCGGCGTGTCCGGATTCGAGTGCACTTCTACCGAATGCATGGCACAGTCGCCTATATACCCGTATAAGGGAAAGCTAACCATCCTGAACCACCCCCTCCTGCAACCCTTAACCCCCTCTCGCCCCATCCCCCCTCGTCAACCCCCCACATCCTCTCGCATACCACGTTACGACGCTAAATCTACCCTCGCCAAACTTTTGCCAACATTCAATTTTCCCATCTCTCGTTTTTTCAACCCACCTTCCCCGCCCCAACCCCTCACTGCCACTACCACCACCATTGCCTCCCTTACCACCCTATGTATGATCATTTTTTTTACTCTCGTTTTACAATCAATTTGTCGAGCAATAAGTGGATCGAAATGGTTATGGGCGGGATTCGGAACACGGCTATCGAGGCGAATTAAAAAAATTTGATTCTGTTGTCCCGTATCATGAGCGTCTTTCTAAGCATCCTTCGAACGATCGTATAAATCTGCGAATCGAAAATTCAGAATTCTTGGTTTTGTTCATTTTTTTTACTATTATCAGCTGAAGAAGTAAATTTGATTTTCTATATGAGTTTTTTAAAAACGTTGGGAAAAATGGTTTTTTGGGATGGAAGGGTAAAGTTTATTTCATCTTGGGACGTTGACTCGTGATTTAATCCTTCTCTCTCTCTCTCTCCATCTCTAGCTTTCTCCTGTGCTTTGTATTTCCGTTTTTGTAGACCACGTATTCGCTCGGAGCGAACTGCCACGATAGTACGGTATTGCACGAGAGACAATCCCAACTGGGGATTAATATTCTCATGAAAGGAAGACTCTTAAATCTTAGCGGTGGAACAATCGCGCGAGCTCTCTAGCAAGCTCGAGACTCACTTTCTCTCTCTCTCTCTCTCTCTCTCTCCTCTCGTTGCATCTGTCGGACTCTCGGAACTCCGGCAATCCTGCAAACTGCCTCGTCTATGGGAACTAAAGTACGAGATACGTGTACAAAGAGAGCGGGAAAGGAAGAGAGGGACAATGGGAGAGAGAAAGGGAGAAAGGGAACGAGATGGGCAAAAATAAAGCTATAGTGGAGTTGAAGGGTTGTAGTGAGGGTTCTTTGTTTAAGAAATATTCGGTTCGGGACAACCGATTATCATTTCAATCTTCGTCGTTACAGATATCTCTTGTCGAAAAGTAAAAGAGGCTGAGAAACGGTTAATGTTCGAAAATAATGTAAAATGTTAGAACAGACGTAAATTATAATCGTCGAGGAAATAATGCAAGTTTTCGAATTGAATTTATTTGGAAAGTTGAAAACTCCGGGAGTTTCTGTTATGAGGAGGAATTAAATTTGGGTCGGAGCAATTCTGGAAACAGGGGGTCTAATTCGAGAGATGGCATAATCGAGGTCGTCGTAACTCATAACCGGATGAGAACCATTTCTTTTTTAACGGTGGAAGTAAAAATTAACAATTTCCAAATTATCTTTTTATTATTGCCAATGGAATTGATTTTATTTTTTCCAGAATTATGCTAATTATGTTAATGAAAAATCACCAGCTTATAATTTCGCACAAGAAAAAAATCAATCAATAATTTTTAAGACTTTATCGAAATTAAGTGGGTACAACCGTTATTTCAGTTTTTCCATTTTTCTTCTAAAGTTTTTGAGATGCGTGATCCGAGACTTGTTAAAATTGTATCTTTCGAACCTCCCTCTTACAATGTGCAACGCGGCAGTAAAATCACGATTGTTTAGATTTCCACCGGGCTCGTATTCCGAGAAGTAAAGCAACGAATTTACGACCGGATCGAACGGGCTCGTGGACAAATGGTTCGTGTGTCGTCAAACTGGACGAAGTGGGAATCGCAATTACGACTATAAAAGAAGAATATATAGTAAAACATTTTTCGAGATTGCGTGTGACCGAGGTTTCACCTTATCACTGAAAAGAATTTATTTTCATCATGACCTATCGGATAAAAAATGACTTCAACCAGTAATTAGCATAATACATAATACTGTACGAGCGAATAAAAATCGAATCTAAACAGATATTTAATTAAAAACGTCGATAAAAAAATCTAAAATCATTTATAATCGTATAATGCAGTTGACCTCCGATTATGCGGTCGAATCAATTTCTGAATATACAATACGAATAAATAATAGAACTTGATTCTCCGGATGAATCAGACCCTGTAATCAGGTTTATTTATTGATAAGAATATTTCAGTCAATAAATCCAACAATAAATTGGAACTTTGATTTTGCACATTGTAATCGAAATTCAGGCTTATTCTCTATCTTGATAGTGTCCAATCAACTGAGAATTATAAAAGCAGATCGTAAGAAAAAATCAAGTGTTACGTACAACCGAACTAACGTAATGCGAATAGTAAACAAGTCGGAAATTAAATTGTGGGGATTGCTATTGTTTATAATAAACACAATTATCGTTCGTATTAGCCTGTCAATAACATGTGCAATACATACTATTAATGAGCCAATCCTTTCTATACGCAACAAGGGAAAGAGAGAGGGAGGGAGAGAGAGAGAGAGAGAGAGAGAAAGCGAGACTCCCTCTCACCTCTCCCGGGGTCGCTAATAATTCGAAGACTTACGGGCGTTTACGCACGTATTATAATGGAACTACCTATCATGCGGCTGCTTACACAGCATGATATATGTATGTCTGTACAATATCGATATAATCCGTATTGCTTGGTATATTAATGATACTCGCGTACTGTGTGCGATTATAGTCAGGGTACACATAGATTAATGCATCAGCCAATATAAGCTACGTGTACAATACTCGCGACTCGAAAAATAAACAGGGAGTCAGTGAGAGGGTGTGAGGGAGAATGAGAGAGGGCGAAGGGGAGAAAAAAATATGAAATTTATCGACAGCTCATTCCCACGAGAGTGTAACATTACAAGATTGTATAAAGTTTTAGGGACTAAAACAAAATAAAAGAGAAATCTTCACGAATAAAAGACTCGAGGACTTGTTCGGTCGAAAGAGGACGAAAAAAGAGCGTATATCTTATTAACGGTTTTCTAATATTCCGCAATGCGATAAACCTTAAATTCGAACCGAACGCGAAGCCGCAGGGCGAAAGCTCCCGAGTCGTGCTTTCACGCTCACGTGTTCGAAAGTTATCGCTTTTGTACAACTCGTTCTCCGGGGAAATTTCGTAGATCGGCTGGAGTACCTCAGCCACATATGAGACTCCCATACGTGAAACAGAGACGAGAATGGAGTTGCCTAATTACTGGAAAATATCTGTGGGTAAACTATATATACAATTTTTGTTTTCTATTTTATTTTCTTCTTTTTATTGAAATATCGTGTTACAATTTTTCGAACATGTCGAGTTCGATTGAAAAATAAAAGTTGAAGGTCAGTTTGAAGAAGAATATGAAGGTCAATGTGAAAAGTAATTCGCAGGCTAGTATAAAAGTTCCATTAAGAATTCATTTAAACACTACGTTAAAGATTCGAATATCTAAATTGTAATTTTGGAATTAGTTTGAGATTTGTGCAATTATCAATTTTTGGGTTAAGCTACAAAACTTGATGAAGAATATATCACGCGATTGCATGTTTTATATTCTACGCTCTCATTTAACATTGTTAATCTAACCTCAAACTTTTGAATTTTAAAAATAAATAAAAGTAGGACAATATTTTTTGTATAATTATACCTCGGTTCTCCATCAGTTACGTCATTCCATCAGCCGTGTTCGTCAATTAAGTTACACCCTGTAGATACGCTTTGTCATCCAACGGTCCATGGATCAATTCGCTCGTGGAATATTCATCTCGACGGTCTGGTTCGAAGAGAAAAGGGCAACAACAGGTACAAAAAAAGAAAGAGGCAGCGCTCATGGCCCGGACAAGCCTGATAGAAAAGTTTCTCCTGGTATTACTGCAGCGCGTATTACTAGGAAAACGGAGGTAGCAATAACGCGGGCGCATATCGAGAAGGGCTTCGAAGAATATCCTTTCGTTACGTTCGACGCGGTGCATGTTTCTCATGAAAATTTATCGTCCGGGCGAAGCTTTCGTTGGCTCTCCGGTCTTTCACGAATGTTTTCGCATCCCTCGAATGGAATATTCCACCATCACTATGCGAACGTAACGCCCAGAACGTATGTATACTCAAGCGAGGAATATTACCTTTGCGAAAACTCGTGCATACGTTTACCAACGGGAGTTGTAGAAAAAAAATTATCTATAGATCGATCCTTCGTACTCGATTGAAAGTTTTGTTTCTTTTTTCTCTGGAACAAAAATTTCCTAACGATTATTCTTTCCTGCAGATCCAATTAATGGCTCTTATCGTTCCGGGGTTAGCATGACTTTATGCCCTGTGCAACTCCAGTAGTAGTGGTGTACGCTTGGTCGGACGTCGGAAGCCCGGCAGCAGCCTAGTATTACGGAAGGGACCGTGCAGGCTCGACTACGTATTCCTGTACACACGACGTAGATTATCCAGTCGGATGCCACGCCTACGGAGCGGAATATTATGCACGTCCGTGCATTACTCGTACACGGAGTTCCTAACGCCCGTACATGTATGAATGGAAGTACCAACGTGTGCCATTGTAACCGCGAGATCAGAATGGAGAATTGAAATGCTTGCGTAAGACGAGAATCCTGATTAGCGACTCGTGACGGGGTTAAATCCATGAATTCAAGCCGCTTCGTTAGAACCTGGTATCCCGTAGACCTCATAAGTCATTCCTTTTCCATTGATTGTACGCTTTAAGTTATTATTAACCGTTCACTCATTTAGATTCGCTGCCGTGATCAGGAGTTGCACATCTTAGAATGGAACTTTATAGGTTATGCCTCTTATCCACAAGAGGGACGGATAACGGTAAAACGTAATTCGTGATTTCTTCGGCACGGATCGATCGATTAAAATCGAACTGGGCTCATCTAATTCTTGCCACAATTCTGAGTTGGCAAACCAAATTTTAACTCAATCGGTTATGCACAACCGAAGAAATTGCGAATTTCATTTCCGAGGTGGAGCGTGAACGTCGTGGCGTCCCTCCAGTCTGTCCTGCCCCCTCCACTCTCAGCCACGCACATGCGTAGGACACGCGATCACGCGCGCCATCACTACGTGTAATATGGTACTAAAAATATTCCGCGTGAACATTCTCGGAAGGAAATAAGTATTTCCTGTTCACAGAACGTATCTTGGGTTTCTAGTACAATACCGCTTATGGGCAACGTTCTAACGGAAAAAAACAATTTCAAGTGATTGTATAGCAAAATAATTGCGAATAATTATAAATCCGAGCGCGCACTTTCTCCTCCTCGTGTCCGCTCAACTCCTCTTCGCTTCGCTCGCATACGAAAAGCGAACAATAGCGTGTTTTGCCGGTAATCCAGCAAGCCCGCGAGCACATACAACATATGCGTTATATTATTACACCGTTACACGCTGTGAATGGCCGATATTAGCCAGCGGATCGTGCACTCTCCTGTACCATACGAGATTTACTCAAGTTGATCGCTATCGACCTCGACAATCAAGATCTGAAATTGTTTAAATCGCTCTCATAGTTACTCGTCGGTAAAGCAGTATAGTCGCCAATTTTACGGCTGTTTTTATCAACTGTCAAGTACACTTGTACGATCCATCGTTCGGCAACAAAAAAAAAGTACAAGAAACAAAAAATTGATAGGGTGAACATTCACCAGGTGGGAGAACATCGATTGCGTGTGACTTATGTAGCACGCAACGTGAATAAAAATCCGTAGAATTCATCGTCGAAAGAAAGAAGAAAGGGGCGAGCGAGCGAAGAGCAACGAGTACCTAATGACTGTGGCGCCTATTAGGGGGTGCGTGTATCTTTGTGAATGGAGGCGCACGAATGTTACGCGGCGACACGAAAGCTACGAAAGAATCAAAAAAATGTCATGCGTGACAATGGGGGAGACCAGTATTTCTAGGTTTCGTGCGTGAGGGTAAAAAGCTCAGACCACTACTGATTTTTGTTTCTTTTTTCTTTACACAGAACAACGCGGTTTCCAGCAATTAGGCGCGTTTCGTCAAAACGCAAAGATATCGCTGTTACTTTATCTCGTACTACACGAGAGGGCCAAGAGTCACGAAAGAATCGAAAAATTGGTCGGACGAAAATGAAAAAAAAATGTATATATCAACTTCTCTGTCGGCTGGATCACAAGCAAGTATAAGCCTCCAATGATCGCTCACGTAGATAAATGTATCCCTGGTTGGCAGGCAACCAATAGTAATCTGGAGCATGAGGAGCCTTGCCTTTGAAGATTTGCATTCTAAATTGAGAATTTCAGAACAACAGAAGCTACCTTGAGAGCGCTAAGTAGACTGCAGCTCCTTCTCTGTAACGAGGAAACTAGTCACATTTTTCCTTTTACAGCGATGCAACAACTCGACTCTTTTGAACTCGACCCACCAAAGGTATAATTGCCTCGGTCATTCTCAAAAGAAAGAAAAGAATGATATAAAAAATAACGTAGAAGCTACTTATGCATTACGACAACTACGTATATAAACAATAAAGGGCTTTCGTAGCTGATGAACAATCTCAAGAATGTCGAAAATGGGCTAAAAGAAAGATGACTGGCAAAGCAAAATTCAATTTTGAGACTTGACATTTTTTAAAGGACTTCCAAAGGACTTCAAGGATTGTTCCAAACTCGTAAGTATTATCAACTGTGCTGTTCTTCTTCATCAGTTTCGAATGTATCGAAGATTTATTGTAAATGAGTCAAAACATGGAATGCCATGTAGTCCACGTCTCCCTCGAATTTTGAAATTGAAAAATGAATTCCAATTGTTTACGCTAAAATAAACAACGAATTGGCTTAGTTATAATTAGCTCTTACTCAAGCTCACTTCATTCATTCCCAAAAAAATATTTTCACCTCAACGATGCTTAGTTAATTTTTGAATAATATTCCCACCTCTAAAGTGTCATTGGTAATTGTTGAATTTCAATTTTTCTTTTTACTAGTCGCAATTAACGAAATCGTTTCGTCGAACAGAGAGTGGAGACTCCAAGTGGATGAGGTCAGACAAAAATCCAAAATCCCTCATTCGATCAATAAAATAATTCTCCATGGAACAACATGAATGGTAATTGGTGAACACACAAACGACACTTCGGTACCTCCTCTCGACACGAACCATCCAGGAGTCGCCTCTGTAACTTCGCTTTTAGAAAGGAGCCTTTGGCTTGGATTCAAGACCATTGGAAAAGTTGTCGGTCAGTTTGAAGCGCTCACAGTGAGTGCATTAATTATCCCTCGAGGTGGCCTCACAGCTGGCAAGAGGAACATGCAGAAGTGAGATGGACGAAATGATTGGTGGGATGGTGGGTTCAGTGGGCGAGTGAAAGGGTGGAATTAACGTTCAATCCACTAGAGCTGTTGCTCGAGCACGTGAAAACTGTTGATAAAATCAAATCGCTATTCTACTCTGGGAGCCAGAAAGAGGAGAGACTTTCCTGGAATCCCTCAAGATGAGAGCTTAAAACAGCACTCTCCAACAACAAGGATACCTCAAATCGTCGTTAATGCTGTTCTTGTTGACACAAGAACTTTCGCTCCAACGCATTATCACTCCTGTTACATGTAGGTACTGTACCCACGAGCTAGATGTGTGAAGAAGCATGACGAGGAAAATCTACTTCTATAATAAGGCCAGAATAATTCAGAGCCTCGGCATAAGCTCAGAAGCGCAACCCACAATATATTCCTCTATTCACATGGGCATTAAAAATGTCTGCAAATAATTATATTATATCGTGAATTTTGTGCAATTGTCAACGTTGAAAAGATAGTGAAGACGGAGTCGTAATAAGTACAAGGTAAAACGGCACAGGGAGGGAGAAAGAGGATTAATTCGTTAATTCATTGATTTATTGATTCGTTGACTCGTTGATTCACTGATTCGTTCATTCATTGATACATTGTGAGGAGGATTGAACGGTGGAAGAGAGAAAGCTAAATGAGAAAGTATGGAAACAATGATAAAAAGAGAAAAGAATTGGGAGAGAGACGAAGAGGGAGAGAACGCGAAATGGGGAGTGAGACAGCGAAAGATGGGATCCTTGTGAGGCTGTTTCTGTTGAAAAGGGTGTAAACGGAAGGGGTTACATTGAATGTTTTTGTTTCGCTTTACCGAACGACGAAGCGAGGAACGAGGAACTGGCAACGCTGTTTCAAGAGGAAAGCGAGAGAAGATGGGGTAGTGGACCGGAATGATGCATTGTCCTTGGCTATTGTCCCTTTCTTCTCACCCCAGAACATAACTAGCATCTATAACTGGTAGACGAGACATTGCGAACACCTCCATACAAACATCTCCCCCAGTACCGAATCACGAACGCTCTTTCTCACCCCCTCGAACACCAGCGTCGTCAGGATCAAAATGAGAAAGAGAAGGAGGAAAGACTACCGTTGTCACATAAACAATTCACGAATACGCCCACCCCTCGATGACAGCTCTTCAACTTTACACGCTTTGCTGCATTGAAGGACACCTCGATGTAGCTGGAACAGTGTGGACAGGAAAGGCTCTGTATCTTTCGTTTTCCTTCCTGCTGTCGTTATTCGCTATGGGGCTCTCTGCGACTTTTCTGGTGACATCCAAGGGTAGTGAACCACGCTCACGATAGAAAAGTTGAAGTTGAGAAGTGAGGGTTAAAAATATTCGTAGACTTGTGTCATCAGCCTCGGTTAGGATTGGACCATTCCATCCAATCGAGGATAGATCGACCCATCCATCGGTCAAATCGAGGTCATTCCGTCGAAAGAAGAAACCTTTTTTACAACCAGCAGAGGGTGCTACTCTACGCGATATAGAGCGATACGGCGAGTTTGGAACGCGGGGGTTAATCCACGAAGCATCGGGTTCGAACTGAAACAGCACTGGATCCCCCCGAGCCCCGACTCTTGTACCCGTCCGAGTACGATTCCCTCGGCCAATTTGCAGGTACATATCGAATTCACTACTCGACCGTCAGTGACCCCTGTTGGCTAACTGTGCCGTAAGCTCTCCACGCGGCTCGAAATCCAGGGACTTTGCCGACGTGGGTTAACCCTCAGAACCTGGCCTACCAACTTCCCGACCTCTCGCGCCAATTCCACTCGTACCAACTTTTGGCTCGGCATCGCGGTATTTTCGTAATCACTGTTATAAAGTACTCGAGAAAACTGTTTCGAAAACCTCTCAAAAATCGGCTGGATCGAACGAATCCTAGAAAGGAAGCGAACGGATAACTTTTGGTGGTTCTCCGATACTCTGTACCCGTACCAACGTGCTGATCGTTTCGCTCGAGTCGAATCCGCCATGTCGCGTTCGAACGGCCATTTTCTGTCGCGGCAGCTTGGTCGGTAAGTAGGTGAACGCTACTACCGTCGGCAGATACGTCAGTGTTGCCTTTAGCGAAAGTGGAATGAATTGGAAATAATAGGTTTACGAGAGTCGTGGTATACGTGACACGGTAGAAAATGGTTGAAGCTCGAAGCACACATCACTCGGTGAAGACCAGACCGTGCGGTAAACTCTTCGGGCAGTGAAAGAGAGAAAATGGAGGTGGTCTACCATCAAAGTCGCGCGCCAAGACGCGTAAACCTTCGCTCTCTCTCGCTCTCTCTCCCTCTCTCTCATTATTTCTCTTTCTCTCGCTCGCAGACACAGTTACGATCACAGTTCGTACCAAGCAGGTCGTGGGAGGGCTTCTTCTTCGGGTTTTCTGAGAAACGATAAAAACCGAAAGAGGATAAAGTGAAATTGGCAAACGAACGATTTCAGCCTTTGAGTAGTCGTTAATCGTTACGCCGGGTCTGCCTTACTGGGCGTTGGTATCGAAAGAGAAAAAAATAAAAACCCTTAAGAACTCTTAGCCGTTCGATATTTGTGCGAGAGTCTCGAGGTGGAACTGGAAGGGAGAATTGCGGATACGAGGAGAACGACGGCGGTCGCGCGTCTTCCAATCTACGAAGGGAACCGTTACTCGACTTTTTTCCTTCGACGCGACTGGATGCAACCCTTAGAAGTGAACAATGATCGAACGGGGCACGTGGAGTTATACGTCCTCTGTCTTTCCAACTAAGCTAGTTTTAGAAGGTCGAACCCGAAAAGCCGTTTCGACCCTTTCCACCGTACGTGACTTTATCTCACGTTTAAAAATGCCGTTTTTTTCAATTTCTGTTAACCTTATTGTTAGACATTTGATCAAATCGAGTATGAAAAATATTTGCAAAATATAGAACTTCTTTTTACGAGGACGACGATGCTCGCTACTTCTTTGTTACTCCTTAATTTCCTTCTCTACAGTTTATGACCACGCGACCGATCGATCATCCCCCTTGAGACGGTGGCTCCTTCATACGGTCAACGGTTCATCTCTTCGCTGGGAGCCTCGATCATAATTTCAAATCCTCTTGCGTCGCGTTATACTCGTAGGTTAATCGATATAAGCAAAGCCATTCCCAATCAGTAGGGAGATGAGGTGACTGAGAATCGCTTCTCTCTGGGGTTACCTCGAACATTTTGGGTTTTCCTCGGACAAGCATTATTACGAGACATGGGGAGAATCGATTTCGCGCACGTATGAACCATCACAGGATTTCCTACTTGCATCGGTTCTCTTCTCTCTCTCCCTCTCTCACTTTGATCCTCTCCAATCCTGCATGCGTATTTCCTATTGCCTCCTGGTCCTCTCTTCCTCAGGAGTCCCAAAATTTACATACAAACTCGTCGATGATAAGTTCGCACTCTCCTTTTCTCATCGTCGACGTGCCTTGTAGTACCAGAATCGCTTACGTTCGTCGAACTTATAGAGTAAGAGAGAGAGAGAGAGGCAGAAAGGGAGGGACAAAGAGAGAGAAAAAGAGAGAGAGAGAGTGAGGCGATGGGGTAAGAGCAGAAGATTGAGGAAAGAGAGAGAGAGAAGCTTGGGCAAGAAATGATCGCCGGGCCTCCTCCCACTGGATCCTCGCACCGAGTAGCACCCTCTTATCCGGCAGTTACTTCCATATACGTATGCGGAAACACGTTCGCAGAAACTCCATTTCCATAATTATTATGTAAAAGGTAACGGCCGCTGGGCTGAGACGTCGATATATATGTGTGAATGTATAGACGTGTGTGTATATATACATGCATATACGTAAAGTCCCCGCGAGCTGTGTCATTTCAACGGAGTCATTATTTTTACGGTATGGAGCGAAGCGGGGTTGGGGTCTCGTCATTATTTTTACTTTTTACGGGGATTTTTATACAACCGACCCGAGACTCTTGGAATCGTGAAAAAAACCCTTTTTCCTCCCCTTCGCTATCACTCTTTCACGTCCATATTGGCCCTTATTTTTTTTTATGTCAAAGCGAGTTAAAAAGGCGATTTAATTTTAGAAAACGCCATGCTCACGAGGATCATTATTCGCATATACGCTTAATGACGAATTTTTAAAGAAGAGCGTTATAATCGGGGAATGACGATGTAAAATTGCAGTTTAGCTTTAATATTCGGTGATTAAAAAAAAAGATTGACAGTCCGAAGATGAATTTCGTGTCGGTGAGAATGTCGTGTGTTGTGTGTTGGTAAATAATTCATTCGAACATTATTTTCCATCGGTAGGAAAGAAGTTTTTCAAAACATATTATTTCATATTGTTTTTTCGATTAAATATGTTCGAGTTGCTACGATAAAAATAATATTGGTCGATGCGAAAGAAATGACACCATGGAAGCGTTAACGAGAAGTATACGTCGGGTTATCTTGATAATACCTAACTATATATTGCTATCGGGCCGATACGGTCTGATTACAAGAAATTGTCGTATTATCCGATAACGTTCACGAGCAGGATTATTCATTGCCGGAATAGCGCGTTTGCTCTATAATAACGACGTACGAGAGCGGCCATATTATAGAAATCCAGTAGCTTGCGGATCGAGAAACGTACGCGGTCCGGGGGGCTGCGTGCTCATTCAAGCACGTATTTGCTCGGATAATAGAGGCCGAAATTAGTTCGTCCGGAAATAGGGAGAACAACGCGAAGCATCCTCCTTCCTCTCACACCCTCTTTCGGACTGCCATGCTTCGTACACGGCGAAGACCGTCCAACAAAAAATGTTTACAATCAACGATTCGTTGTAAAAGCAACCACTTTTCCGAGAATTTTAGCACTTCGCCTCGGACAAAACGAATAAGAGTCGAATGTAATATTAACCCCTTGCTTTTGCGCTCTCGTTGTATAATTACCACAGTGAACTTGAAAAAGAAACTTGACGATTTTTGAGTCAATTAATTTTACCCCTTTTCCAGAATCAACTCACCGTCTGACTCGTCGTTTACTCCGACTACTGAAATTTTCATCTCGGCACGTGTAATCAAATCAATACTATTTTGGATTATAAAACGAAATCAGAATAAGGGAAATATTTCTAAGCCGATTAACCTTAATTCTCTCATCACTCAATTCTACGGCTGACTAATCGTTTACTCCGACTACTGGAATCTCCCTTTCGACACGTGTAATGGCGTGATCGATATTTTCGACTGTACGATTACAAAGAATTAAGCGATATATTTTTAACCCGATTGAACTTAATTCGTATATGACTCGATGCTTCGTTTGACTCACCGTTTACTCCGACTAATGAAATTTCCATCTCGACACGTGTCATCGGGTCAACACCATTTTCGACTAGCAGTTTAAAAAAAAAACAAAAAAAACGTTCACTCGACGAACCGTTCACCACAATTTATCGAAATCTCGATTATCTCGAATTTTCCTACGTGCACTGAAATCACATTAACTTTCGTATTCACAACGAGGTCACTGTACCGCGAGATTTTGAACGACGGATCGCTCGGTAAAGTTCGCCGAGACGACACAATACGACTCGAACAGCACTCCGAGCCGAGGTCAAAGTTGCCGGTAGACCGATTATCCGTCAAAAGGATACGTTCCAATTATGATAAATTTCTCTGCATCGTCGCGATCAAAGCAGACGCATACGATTCACATTCGTTTATATACGTGCCAATTTAATTTTTCATTCCCTCACCCCCACAGAAAAGGAAACGAATATCGGTTTCTTATTCCGCTTTTCGTAATTCAGCAACGACTGAAAACGACTCGTACCGAGATAAGTGGCTCTCTTGAGGGGTAGTGAGGGGGTGGGGCAGAGAAAGAAGGGCAAGAGGCGAGATGGGGATAGTAGTGGCAGAGGGGGGGGGGTGGTTGGTTGGTCTCGGGCTTGTTGCCTGCCACGAGAGATTCACGAGTAATAATATAATCAGATTGAAAGTGGTTTATACACAATTTGCCGGCAACCACAACGATGCAAAAGCAACGAACCTCGTTGGTCGGTACGTGAGTGTGCGGGCTGCTTTCGACTGATTCTTGAACGTGAAAGCGCGCAGGTCGAGCTCGCTCTACTATTCTCGTTTCTGGTCGTGGTGGTGGTTCGCGATGTGCGGAACGTCGCACGTCGACTCCTCGGTGTACCCGCCAGCTCGAGCACCCCACACGCGCTATGCGACCGCACAACGTATCGTTTAACGTTGGTGCATCGCGAAAGAAACAGGAAAAGAGAATATAATACAATTTTTTATGATGTTTTTTTAGTCTTTTTTTCTCTTTTAATTAAGCTCGCATACCGCTCGCAATTGTCACACCCGTGCTACGAAGGTGGTTTGTGAAATTTGCCACTTTCCGGTAGAAAAAAGGGTTTCCTAGTTGGAGAAAAATTACGAGGTGGCACACGGTCGAGTTTTAATTCGCATTAGCCAGATTGCCTTCTGAGATTCGCTCGAGGTTTGATCGATGATCGCGTTTTTCGTACCAATTCATTACTTCGCAAATTATAACTTTATTTTCGAAGTTACGTTCGCGAACATTGTGAGTTAAAGTGACATTGGTGGATTTATTATTCATTACCGACCGTCGGTAAATGTACGGTTTTTAGCAAAATAATTAATGGTTTTATACGATAGTACGTAGTTCGTTTGTTTCTTTTTTTGTGAACTATACGAGCCTATGGTATTTTTTTTCAACGGTTCTAATTCGCCACTTTGGCGATAAGACGATCGATAACGAACACGACGAGTCTAGAAGAATCATCACGGTGAAACTACCAATTTCGCCGTGCCGAATGCGTGGCTCTCGTGTTCGTGGGTATCAAGCATCGTATAGCCTTGACAATTACCCGAAGAACTCAACATTCCTCGTAAAATAAAATATATATAAATATACTTTTATTTAATTATTTCGAAGCGGTCACGGTGTCATTATACCTTTTCACTAAACATCGTCAAACTCCTATGAACGTGCCAATTACCGGTATTCTACGGCTATTTCCACTCCACGAGATCGTTAAAATTCAAAAACTCTCGCCATTGGATCAAAACGTTTCCGCGTTGCGTGGAACGGTGTTATTTAAAACGGCAACTGTTTGTTATTGGTGTGCCAACCCTCTCTTTCACACGTGTAACATCATACGGCTGACTTAAATTCTTCGATTCTTTATCTCTCCCTCCCTCTTGTTTTTTTTTTTCATACGATATATTCGCGTACACTCGCAATCAGTGCTAACCTCTAATACCCTGTTATTATAGAAGAGTTTCCACATGGTATATGCCGCTTGCGATGGATTGCCGAAGCAGGTAGTTTAGCATTCGTATTCAAACCACGATCGTAGCTACATCCGCAATTTTCCACTTTATAAGGCACTCGTATTTAAAAACTCTGTTGATATCGCTGTGCTATTAACCGGTTTATATTTGTATATATATATATCTGTGCGTACGCTCATACGCGCATGCGCGCGCGCATATGTATGTTCGTGCGCATGCGCAGACGCACCCGCACAGTCAGACGCACGCGCATACGCCCGCGCATGCGCAGACGCAGGCACGCGCGTACGCGGAGATACGCGCTTACTACTATATCGTTTGGAGCCGATCGTAAGCGTTCTCTACATGATTCCTGCATAATCCCGTAATATAATTCTCCGGTCGACCGTAACTATTACGATCACAATAGAGAGATGCACGTTTTTCCCATTTGAACGCTCGAAGAGATTGTTCCTTGGTTTCCACTGTTCATGCAGCCATAAACAGAAAGTGCTATTGAATATATCGATCTCAAGAGAGCCCATTTGCTGCAGCGATACAACCCAGTTTAATTCTTGTTTTCCTTTTTTTTCTTCTCTTTTATTTTTATTTCCGTCCGTACTTTTCGCGTTTCGAAGGAGAAAAAAAGGCATATCACGATGAACGAATTGGGAATAACAGAAGTAAAAGTTTTTTTTTATCGATCGTGAGACATTTCGCGTGGCATTTGTACACGTGAGCGATGGAAAAAAAGGAACGTTCATGAGTGAACGAGATAGGACGAGTGGATAATATTTAATAACTCGCGCGAGTGAACGTAATGGAAATTATTTTTGCCGCGTCATTACCGGTGTCTCAATGGTCATTCACTCGACAACAAGCCAATCTAGGCGATGTTTATTATTGATTTTGTTGGGTTGATTAAAAATACTCTATCAGCCGTCCAGGCTCGTTTCTGACCGGTTGAAAAAATGGGCCGTTGCCAGGGAATATCGCCTACAAAAGAAATTATATGATTAATGTACAGTTGCGAGCAAAATTGTGTCAAAAAAATAACGGTAGCTCGGACAATGACTCGAAAGGTAAATGGGGATGAAAGTTCTTCCGACATTTTTTTTTGCTACCAATTACAGTTATTTCGTACAAGTTTAGAAAACGAGTCGCGTCGACTTGAAAAAACAGAAGCCAACGATGTATAAAAATATTTGAAGAGATTTGAAAAAGTAACATCTATTGACACGAATAAAAAAAATGGCGGGGAAAATATTTCGAAAAAATATAACGTAGATCGGAAGCAACCGGGCGGATTCAGTGGATAATGCCTCGTGTATCAGACGTCGAGACAAACTCCATTCCCTGAATGTTAAGCGAATACTGACTGATCAAGGCACGAGCGTGTTCTTGCTACGTGGCTCGGTGACAAACTTCGTTATCTACGCGTCACTCGCAAGGCGTGCCGACCTCGGAATATCCTGGTATAGGAACGTGGCCCGCTCGAGCGTTATCTCCGGGGCCACTGAAAAAATACTGATTTAATGTTCGGCGAACCTGGCGCTCGAAAAAAAAAATTTCCGACATTTCGTAAAGCGTATGAAACGTTAAGAGCAAAATTTATGCGCGATTCACCAAGTATACGCTTCGTCCCTTTTTAATAGGACACCCTTCTTTATGCCTTCTGTACGAGACACCCGGTACATTCTTTATTCTTTTTACAGAAGACACCTTGTATATTATTTAACTCTGACAAACGTGACACCCGGTATATGATTGTTATATTTAAAACGGGGCACCCGACACCTATTTCATTTATTTTTAACAGGACACCTGGTATATTATTAACCCCTTTCATACAAGTCAACTTTTATATTTCTTATCCCTTTCAACTGAGACACCCGGTATATGCTTAATCTATTTTTTTCTTAGACACCCGGTATATCGACCTCTCGTCTCTCCCACACAATGGCGATGAGATCTTTCTATTATCCAAGTATAAAAACCTCTTATCATATTTCCTTTCTTCCTCTTCATCGAAATCTCCTTATTAATAATATACCAAGAACAATACAAAATTAATTATGCTTCTTGTCTTACCGGCTGAGCAGGTTTCGTAAAGAGTACATGCGCATTTGTTTTCCTCCCAGTTTCGCCATACAATACGATATTACCAAATCCAGGTATACGAGAGCCAGATTTGTCATTCATGCATATGTATGAAATTGCGCCAATCCGTGTGAACATATTCTCGCAAAAGTTAAAAAACATTGCAACTCGTAATACCTTTCGAACTTTCGTAGCACCAGTCGGGATTAAAACGAGGCACCACTGTCGACGAATATTTCATCGTCATTAATTCATACGATCGAATGACCATTTTTTAGTGCCAATTAAGGATCTATATCGTTATGGGTCGTAATAAAATCCCACGTACCTACATAATTAGCAAGTCCTTCAAACGCGAACAAATAAAACACGTACGATTTATCGTTTCGTAACCATGAAAATGTTATCATTCGCTTATAAAAGAGGGTGGTAGGTTAGGGGAGGGGGGTATAGGGGTAGTTTCAAAAATATATCAAAATCTCGTTACGGTCCTATTATTCGTCTGGTATACAACGTGGGACGAGAAGAAAATACCGTGGACCGTTGGTTGGTAAGCGCGTTAACCGCCATAGTGTACACACATATTCGAGCGTGAATCGCGAGATGCTTATCCCCGACATTTCCGTAGGTCGTTTAATAATAATTCGTCATACCCCCCCGGGCGACGAAGGACGAGTAGAAAGAGCGTGGTATGATGGAACGAGGGGTGAATGGAACGAGGAAGGACCGAGGACGACGAGGAGGTGGGGGACTATGATGCTGCACGCAAGATTAAACTGCTCTGGGCCTCTCTATAGCTCTTGACGATGTAACTACAATATATACAATGAGTACATATGGGGGTACGTGCCGTGGCCGCTATTGCTACTCGAGAAACTTTCGTCGCTACCTATACCCACCCTCCATCCAGCTCGTCGTACCATCCTCATATCTCCGGCATACATCATTTTATTCTACGTGAAATGAACTAAATTATTACTTCAGTGTATGGATAGTAAAGCTCTTTAATGGTACGACTCACTACCTTTCTCTTTCTCTCTCTCTCTCTCTCTCTCTCTCTCTCTCTCTCTCTCTCTCTCTCTCTCTCTCTCTCTCTCTCTCTCTCTCTCTCTCTCTCTCTCTCTCTTCTCTAGTCTATTCCTGGTCTATTCGTGATGTGTTCTTTCTGTTCCTCTTTCTGTCCCCTTTGACCTTTTCCAACTGTTGTTACGTATTTAGAATGGTGAAATTTATTTTTTCAGGAACGAAGGATTCAAATAATTTTAGATGGCTAAAGTTTCCTTCTAATCTATTTAGGTATCTATACCTATCAGAACAAGATACTCGAATTAGAATTTATCATGTATGCATTGCTTACAGACCAAACTTCCCTCTCGACTTATCAACGTCAGAATATTAAACCCTCGAGTTTCGGCTGAAATCGACGTAAAGGGTGGTTTACTGGATTTCGTAGTAGGTTAGAGGATTTCAAGATAGTTTGGGAAATTTGTTGGTCGAAATTGCGGAAAAGTCAGTGTTTAATCGATAAACTGGATGTCATGTAATTCGAGGTGTTTCGCGAAACTGAGAATGTCGATTTCAGTCAAGTATCGATTATTCATGAATCGACCATCTGAAAATAATTTGAGACCTAAAAAAGTCATAAAATCACAATTACGACCAATCAAGTGTACACCATTTTATTCGACAGGAGTGATATCTAATTTCTGAACCTTATTTCGATCGAGGGACGCGAGAATTCAAAAAAATTACAGGATAATTGAAATAAAAAGGACGAAGAGAGAATTTTTTGAAAACTCTCGTGTTATCAAATATGCAATTATAAAATTTGTTATCGAAAAAGAAACTTAACGATTAATCGAGTTTTATCTCGATTGGAACCTTTGTCAATTTTTTTTTCTTAAATTCAAAATTCAAAGCACCCTCAACAAATACCAATAAAAACGAATGAAAATAATTCGACCTTCAATGTCAACCGTCAATATGATTCTACGTTCGGCGATACTTTCTTTTTTCGATCGTAATAATCGAATTATTAACATTTCCGTTAGTCATACAACGTCGATACTTTCGCGATCGGACAAACCGTCGAGAATTTTTTATCAGAAACGACACCGTCGTCGTATGTTATCGAATGCATTTAAAATACGCCAGCCAACGAGATAAGAAAGCACGATATCGAAGCTCCCTCGTCTCTTTTGCTCTCTTATTTTCCTCTCGTTTATTTAACTTCGCTGATTCTGCAATATTGGCTCTCTCGAGCTCTTTCATCTTCTCATTTTCAACCCCTTCCCCCCACTCCTCTCTCCGCACAATCCACCCCTCCCCACTCCAAAAATATTTTTATTTTGCGACAGAATTTATTTATCCGTCGGGCAAATATTTATTGTGTTTAACAATCATCGATGTTAATCGAACTGTCGGAACCAAAAAAGCTCAGCGATAATACGAAACGAGACATAACTACCCCCCCCCCCCCCTCCTACATGACTTTCACAATCACGAAAAGCTCCCATACCGTACGAAGATCGCGCAGTTTGCACTCCGATGGGGAACGATTTAAATTAGATTTTATGGAATATGAAAAACTCCATTATAAAAGCCCCGAGGCAACGAACAAAGAACGAGATGAATTCGTTTTGTATTAGTTAGTATAAATTTTCCTTTTTTTTTCTTTTTATTAAAAAAAAAAAATTCTCCTTGTTTTCTTTTCTCCGACACACCGATACACACGATAATCACGCACTTTGGCGACTGTATCGTAGATTGCATACGTGACCGTACCATCCGTGTATTTTTCCTCTGGGCGTGTGTACACAGAAAACGTGCTCGAGCTTTCCAGCCACGGCGCGTGTAACACACTCTACGCTGTTTGTCGAAACCTTCCACTTCGACAAATTGCATTCTATCGAAAAACAAATATACGAAATGAAAAAAACGAATACGAATTCGTTTTTTATCTATTTTCCTTTTTTTATGCCGGAAGTTCGATAGGGGTTTTTTCTTATATTGCCCGATATTATACGAATGGGTTTCAATGAATGAAAAAATAAAATTAAAATAAAACGAAGATGGTCAAGTTTTTTTCAGCTTTCAATCTTCACCCCGTAGTTTATTTTCTTTATTCGTATACAATGGTATTTCTCAAGGTCGATCGGTCATACTCAACATCACGATGAACCGGGGGCAACTCGGCGGAAAATAAATGAGAATTTATTTCGCAATATTCGAATCGAAAGATTTCTCTTATAATTTGAAAAAAATATGTACAAACGGAAAAATTTTGACATTTCATCGAGTTTACACGATTCCATTCGATCGGATTAAAATTCAATTTTCTCACATCATTTAGGTCGAGTAGAGCGCAAATTCGAAAACATAGCAAAATCATTTTTGTGAAAACTGCAATGTCCCAGATTTTTGAAAATTTGAGTAAAATATCGAATGATACAATTTTTCGAATTTCATCACGATCAAAGCTCGAGCGTAATAATCAACTTTACAAAAATAATTGCAATTCGAAACACACCAAAAATCCTCGAACGAGGAAAGATAACGAGTGAAAATGAGTCTAACAAATAAACAAAAACACTCGATCCAGAGATCAATTTCCTTTTACGCTTCGGTGTTCAGAGAGTGTGTAACAAAAGTTTACGATTTTTCTCCCTCCCTCTCAAGTCTCATCAAAATAAGAGAATGGCGTGAAAGAAAGACACAGAGAGATAGAGAATGATAGAAAGAGAGAGAGAGAGAGAAAGACAGTGAAGTAGAAAAAGTGCTGTCAGTATTGAGGAAAAGGATCGAGATAGAATAGCACGTTCGAACTCACAAGGCGTCGACTCGGGGAGACGTGACTCGACGCTTTGGGGATGAAAACTCAACTCGACGTTTTTTTCCCCGTCCCATCCTATTTCCCTTGTCGCTTGCCTAAAGTCGTGACCGCTATGCCGGGAACGAGACGAAGAATCGACAACCTCGCCATTCACGAGTCCGGCTTATACGTAGAGTCGCGAAGGCTTTCCTCTGCTTCCTGTACGAGGGTAGCGGGGCTTGTACGAGCGAGTCCAGCAGCAATTGGCCACCGCAAAAAACGTTCGTGACTCGAATCGCAATTATAAGTCGTCGAATAACTACTAAACGCGACTCGTGTCGTTACGTTTTATCGGTATCGAGGTTATGACGTAACGAGCTAAGTCGTGTTTCTGAGGATAAGAGAAACACAAGATTGACTCTTTATCGTTACGAGGACTATCAAGAGCGGGTAAATAAAAATTTTATCCGGCTTTTACGAACATTCTAATCGTGATAATTTAAGGGGTTGTTTTTCTTCGATGTTCAAGATAAAATCAATATCGACCTTAAGTTTTCGAGCTTAATTGACAAATCAAGTTTCAAGATCAGTTTCCTTTTAATTTCGAACTTTATTACGAAACTAATTGTACGATGATAAAAATTGATACCGCAGTTACGTAATTCGAACTCGAGCTTGCACTTAACTCCGAAATTAAATAAAAACCCACAACTTCAAACTTAAAACTCGAGCGACGAAGTTTTAAGTTAAGAACATATTTTCATCCCTTAATAATAAAAATGAAATCTCCCAAGAAACTCGACAGACCTAACAGAATTCATTGTCGAACATCATTGGACATAGCAAAAAAAAAGTAAAGAAAAATTCTACAATTATGAATTTCACCCTTAAATTCAGATCCATCGACCGATCGTCGAAACGTTCCAAGCGGAAAAAATAATGCCATCCCTTTATTCGAGCATACGTCAACGGGGTATTTGCCACTCGAGAGGGTGACGATCACCCGGCAACTATGCTGCCATCATTTCTCAGCGCGGCACATCACGAAATGCTTTCCCGACGTGACGGCTTTTGTGAAACCCTCTACGCGCGACCAAGCATAATCTTGGAAAATTGCGAGTCCCTCATGTTATATCAAGTGACAAGATTTCTCCTTCTACGTGACGTCTACTCGTAACTACAGTTATTCTCCCTCTACCCTCAACGATATTTATTCACCGGCTGGTTTGCCTACGTTACCAGGAAGAAAACCGTACCGAAATTCACCCTATCGTTATCACACCCCTATCGGCCTATTCTCGTGCATAACTTATTGGAAATATATTTATTGAAATCACAAGGGTGAAAGAGTGAGAAAAGAGAGAGAGTGAGAGCAAGAGGGAAAAAGAGAGTGTGAGAGAGGAGGGGGTTGAAGAGCCAAATTTGCATTGCACTTGGGTGATCGATACATATCGGAATGAAATGCAAGTTGACATCTCTGAGAAAATACCTAGGTACGTGGGAACCACCACCCTCCCCCCCCCCCTCACCCCTTCAACCCCTCACATATAAACCTCAAACCAATGTCGAGGCACCGTCATGTGCGAAGAGTACAATCCCTCACCTGGTACATGGGGTGAACGTCAGAACTATGCATATGAAGCTTCGAAGCGAAAGAGAGATTCAATGAAATTGGAGAATCGAGTTTGCTCGAAGCAAAGAAACCCACCCTCGTGCGTTCGAGGATTCTACTGTTTCAGATGAGGACACGACAATCAAGGGGTTCGGTTCGGTTTCCTCTGCCGATTCTCTGTACCAAGGGCGTCCGGGTACGATATCGGTCTATCTCTCTCCCTCTCTCTCTCCCTCTCTTTCTATCCGTCGGAACGGGACAAGAAGAGAGACTACCGAGGCTCTTGTCACACACTCGATAAAGAATCCTTTGGCTCGTATACTCGGCTATATCGATTCGGGGAAGGGGTTTCTGCGACTCCTCTCGTTCACGCTCTCGTAAAGGCGACGTCGTTTTTTTGTTCGTTTGTTTTTGTTTGCTGTTTTTCGTTCGTCTCTTCTTCGCCGTGGTTCTTCGTTCGATCGTCCGTGTTTTTTTTCGCCTCGACGGTTTGTCGACCCGAAATCGTTTGAAGAATCGCGAGACTGCTGCGCTGTCTCGCGTCGTATTGCGTATCGTCGTTGCGAAGGAGACGCGAAAATCGGCAAATGGGCCTTGCACGATGCAAATCGTTTCATACACTTTACCTGGCCCGGCTTACCGAAACTGGCACATACTATACACGTTTCGCGAGATACGATAGGTGTTTTGTTCTTGTTGTTGTTGTTTTTTTTACCAGCGTACATTTTTTCCCTACGATTTGTAGGACCCTTGACTCGATCGATCGTCCAAGTATTGTCCGTCAGGTACTTGAAACGATACTCGACCGGCCCAAGCGTCTGCCGACATCGCGTCGCTTCGATACACGAAGGTTCGACGTAAATTTTTTTATAAAAAACTTAAATTCGAACTTAAGTATGAATTTAGGGCTTACGTCGAAGGACGAACTTAAATTCAAACGTAATTAAGTTTGAGTCGAAGCTTGAATCCGAATCCGATGATAATTATGATGAGATTTAAGTTTGAACTTAGACTTGATTCAAGTTGAGCTTAAACTCTAGTTTGTATTTAAATTGAACAGGAAATGAGTTTAAATTTAGATCGCAATTCAAATTCGAATTCAAATTTAGATCGCAATTCAAATTCAACCCAAACCCAAACTCGATCGATCGTCCAAGTATTGTCCGTCAGGTACTTGAAACGATACTCGACCGGCCCAAGCGTCTGCCGATATCGCGTCGCGTCGATACACGAAGGTTCGACGTAAAATGTTTTATAAAGAACTTAAATTCGAACTTAAGTATGAATTTAGGGCTTACGTCGAAGGACGAACTTACATTCAAACGTAATTAAGTTTGAGTCGAAGCTTGAATGCGAATCCGATGATAATTATGATGAGATTTAAGTTTGAACTTAGACTTGATTCAAGTTGAGCTTAAACTCTAGTTTATATTTAAATTGAACAGGAAATGAGTTTAAATTTAGATCGCAATTCAAATTCGAATTCAAATTTAGATCGCAATTCAAATTCAACCCAAACCCAAACTCGATCGATCGTCCAAGTATTGTCCGTCAGGTACTTGAAACGATACTCGACCGGCCCAAACGTCTGCCGACATCGCGTCGCTTTGATACACGAAGGTTCGACGTAAATTTTTTTATAAAAAACTTAAATTCGAACTTAAGTATGAATTTAGGGCTTACGTCGAAGGACGAACTTACATTCAAACGTAATTAAGTTTGAGTCGAAGCTTGAATGCGAATCCGATGATAATTATGATGAGATTTAAGTTTGAACTTCGACTTGATTCAAGTTGAGCTTAAACTTGAGTTTATATTTAAATTAAACAGGAATTGAGTTTAAATTTAGATCACAATTCAAATTCGACGGTAATTAAGTCGAAACGAAAACTCGAATTTCAATTAAATTAAAATTAAATGAAAACCTAAGTTTGTACTTGAATCCGATGAAAATTACGTTGAACTTCAACTTCACCTCCCGTTAGATCTTAAAAACCAAATTAATTTCAATCTTGAGTTAAATGAATTGAAAACGAAATTTTAATTTGAAATTAAATTCGATCCATTCGCTTCGGGCGTAAAGCCGTGATTTAACGGGCTTTCGTGGTATCCGATGAAAACCGATAAACGCATCGGACGAACGAGGGAGACCTTTAGTAATTCATTTCGTTCTTAATTTTCACTGAACACTAGTGCGACTATAGATATAGAGGAGACTCGTGGAGTTACGTATGCACGTAATTTCGTCCGTGTACGAAAACTTTTGGTCGAAAACCTTGGCTGATGCAGTTTGCACTGAATTGCCCTCCTCTCTTCACACATACACATATACATATACACATTTTCTCGACCACTCTTTCATCCTATCTCACTACCTTGGAAAACCCCAAAGCGCGTGCGAGAAAGCCGTAACTTCACGCCCTGTGAATCTCAATTTTATGCAGAAACTTGTACCACGAGAGTTTCAGAGCAGACTTTAAACCCTCTCAAGACCATTGGAGCAGACCCTAAAACACGGACGTCAGGGCGTGACCGAGGAGAATGCGTTGATACAGGACCGTAGGGGGTTTAGAGAGTGAGAGAGAGAGAGAGAGAGAGAACCATCATACCACCATTGCGAATCCTTTCACATACCTACTCCGAGGGAACTTGTCAAATGGTCCGAGTCTCGCTATATATTACCACTCTCCATGCTCTACTCGTCCTCTCCAGGACTAATCCAAGAAACATCGAGGTAGTACAAAATCTAGCATCACCATGACCAAATTAAATTTCACAAGAGGATAAACTTTTTTTTAACTCATGTCGAGACAAAATCTCAATAATTAAATTTTATTTTTTTTAACTCGTATTCTAAGCTTAAACTTGAATGAAGACTTATGTCTTGACTTAGAGCTTGGATTAAATTGGATCTAAGTTGCGGATTTAGTTTGTTCGTTAGAAAACTTTAAAATATCAAATTTATAAAGTACAGAATTTTTGTAAAATGCTTTTTTTATTAATCCGTTATAAATTTAATTATGAGTCGAAATTTTCAAAAAATCGACATAACGACCTTCAATGTGCGCTTTTAAATAAAGCCTCGATCACAGTCCACACATACAATTCAAACGATGAACGCGATATTCAGTACGATGCAGTCTGATCACTACGAATACCACGGGGGCAAATCCTCTTGCGCGTTCCCCGGTGCTCTCTGGATCCTCGTTCCTCGTTTTGCCCCAGCGTCGAGGCAAATCATGGAATTACACTGACGATTTCTCTCGGCTGTGGCATCGGTTCCGACAAGCCGCGTATACTCTCTCTCTATCTCTCCCCCGCTTTCTGTCTCTACCCATAGCACGCAACAAAGGAGGATTTGCTTTGTCCAAGAGCGATAGGTTTGTTCGAAAACAACACGCAATGGGCTTGGCACAGTACCCTCATCCCTCCCCCTCCTCCTCCTCCTCCGAGCCCCACCATACCGGTCGCGAAAACCCGAGAATGCTGAGAGCGAGAGAAGGGAACACCGATCGAGTTCAGAATCGCTTCGAAAATTTTCTGCTGATACCGTGAAAATGAAAATCCACCACAGTCGAGGTTGGGCGACTAGCGAGCCGGGGGTTGAAAGCAGTCGCAACGCACGGGGTTGCGCCGGGGGTTTACGGGTCTATCGATCCTCCACCGTGCGGTTTCGGCCGAGATTCTGCACCGTGCGGCATAACGAGACAGCAACAATGACCCCGAATTGTCGGACACTCGGATCAAATTTTTGTACTATTTTATTTTTTATATAAAAAAATATGCGGCACGTTTTCAAGAACGTTTTCAACATTATAAGGAAAATGTATTGACAATATTCATAGATGGGCGAAAGGATTGTTGAATAAAGAAAGTTTTTTATTAACGCGTTTAATTCTTGTATTTGAAAAGAAAGGAAAAATCATTGAGGGGCGCATAGGGGTGCGAACAACCCTCGCCCTCAGCTTCATGATTTTCGAAGGGGTACACCTCCAAGGTGCTAATCCGTCCCATCTGTATTTTTCGAGTAATCTTTTTTTCTCAAAAACACACGGGGGTGACATTAACTCTGACCTCCCACCCCTACAGTTTAAGAGGGTTAACGTCCGTAAAGCTATCGGCCTTATAGCCGATAAAGCTATCATCGAAAATATTGGATTATTACAGACGACAACCGATATAATCGATTGATCGTCATTATCGTTAATTAGTTATTTTCCGACCAGAGATAGAGGACGTAATTAAAAATTCGTTTCTGACGCTGTACCTGGTATCGCGATAATGAGGAAAAAATAACTTTATCGTATTTTCAGTATATTTTTGTTCATACGCTAAAAAAGTAGACGTATAAGCGTAACGGATTTGGAATATCACGGTTTCTAAATATAAAAAAATGATACGTTAAAATATGACGTGGAAAAGTGATAGGATAAATTGCTCCTTCCTGGATGCATATGTGTTAACTGTTCCAATTATAGAAATTCGTAATTACTTCAATTTGGAAAGCCCGATACGAAGAAGCAACGAATATCACAAAACACTAACTTTATCTATGATTTGATAAAAAAATGAAATAAAAACCGATATTTATTTTGGGTTTGAAACAAGGGCAGCCGCTTGATCGAAGTAATAATTGATTAAAGCAAATTTTCAAATTCTCAATTCGGCGAACACTATAGTGCTCGACGAATGGAGAATTTGAAATTCGGCATTGGTGATTCGTTATTTTCAAATGCAAAATTATAATGAATTACGCCAATCGAACTGATAACATTAATATTTTGATAAATTCAAATAATTTCAATAATTGAATTAATTTAACTAATTCATATAATTTAATTGACTTGAATAATTCAAATAATGTAATCAATGATAAATTGTTGATAAATTAAAACGCGCGCGATCAGCGTGTGTCTCCGGTGTAACGAAGGGCCGATCTAGTAAGATCATTCTCCCGTAGTCCGATGATTTCCTATAGGAACGTTAGACTTTGAAAAGCGCCAACTTGTACTTAACGAAACTTTTCTAAACTTTCCCCGTGTTCGAGGCGAATGCATTACAGTGTAGAAAGTCGTCTGCAGACGCATCCGAAAAGTTATTTCGGACGAGCGAAGGGCAAGCTAGAAAGGGTTTACAAAAAAAGGGATAAAGTAACGAATCGTACAAATCCGAAAAACGTGCACGTTCGCAACGATAAACAAAAAAAATGAAAAATTTATATAAAAAATTTAATTAATTGCATTAATTTGATTTCATTGATTTTTAATTTCAATCAAACTTCTCGAAAACCTCTGATACAAAAAACAATGAAAATCCTACGATACAATATTCGAGGACAAAATGACATATTCCCACGAGAATACAAGACCAAGAATGCTACTCGGCTCGCAACGAAAAATATTCGAATGCTTGCAAATTATGTAAAAGTATCAAGCGAGTTTCGGTTCGCGCCATTTTCATTTACATTTTTTTTCTTTATTTTTTTTCTGTTAAATTCAATAGTAGAAACTGGGACACGTAGAGTGTCGGGTTTCAATCCTTCGCGAAGATTTCTACAACATATATGTATGCTCGAGTACGAGAGTTTTGCTACAGCCTGAGAGTAAAGTATCCAAGGTAGTCGTACTAAAGTTTCGATGTTCGGCCGCAGGTCCCTCAACGTTTTTCAGTATACCATCTCGTACTGCAACGGTCGTCAGAGTTCTCTCCCTGAAGAATCACTGCTCGCTCTCTCTCTCTCTCTCTCGGCCAGAGCCCACAGTCCGGTCCAAGACTATAAAGCGACGGGGTTTCTCGTAAAACTTAACCCAGTTTCCTGATCCGCGCTCTACACTATACGTACGTGCACCAGCACCCATAGCCACGGCACTTTGGTTGAGTGGCGTCTGTTCATTAAAGTATAGCGCTATCAACATGTGGCTGTATGGTCCATATGTTCTCTTTCACTCTCTCTCTCTCTCTCTCTCTCCCTCTATATATATATGCGCGTGTGTGTGTATCGCTAATGCAGTTATCCCGCTGCCCGGTTCTTGGCAACGTAAGTTCCGGACCGCGACTTCGTCGACGAGTGCTACGAGTAAAATCTTCCGACAGAGAAACAAATTAATTAGAAACTTTGTGATACACTGAAAACCGTGACATTCCGTTATCTTCCTTCAGATTATTCTTAGATTTGTCTTGTAAAGAGAAGCGAATTAATTCGGCAATGTTTTTTGCATTTAGATTATTCCTCAACTTGTATCTCGATGATGAATAGCGTTGATTTGTTTTCGCGTCGATAATTGTATGAGAAAATACATATTTTATTGATCGTCAATACTTTTAAGGATTAGACAAAAAATTGTATTGATATAAAAATTCAATTTCGTTGTATTTTATGTAATTTCTTCGGATTAATAATTTTCTAATGCATTTATCGGAATAAGATTCACGGATGAATAATTATTTGAGAGAATTAGAATTTTATGAATTATTTTTATCTACAAGAATAAAAATTACTGTTGTAAATTAAAATTACTTTACGATATGAATAATATTTATAACTTGCGGTCTTGTAAATATTTATTCATCCATGGATATCGTGCAGATCAATTTATGAGAACATTATTAGACTTATATTTAATTCATTCATTGGATGAATAATGATCTAGTAATCTTAAAATTCATATATTAATTCGAGGGAAAATGGTATAAGTAATTTAAATCCGTCTCTCCAATATTCTTAGACCATTAGTAACCCAAACGATGAAAAATCTAATAAATCACAAATCCTCTTCCAGAAGCTTAAAAAAAAGATCTGTCGTAATAAAAACTAAATTCATTTGTATTTCACTCACAAAATTTCTTTAAATAAAAAATATTCCAATAATCCTAACTTTTTCGGAATTTATTAAATTTATTTGGGGTTAGGGAACGAGTATCCTTGGTCCACGTACCTACAATAAATATCTACGATATAAATCACAGTACCACGTCACGAGCTTATTTTCCTTGAAAACTCGAGTCAAATGCCACAGCAGCCTCACCAAAGAAGCCAAAGGGCCAAACATGTGTTTAAATCATCGCCCGGGGTCGTGGGCCCCAGCCATTTTGAATTCTCTCGACAAATTCACGTCCTTCCGGTGTTCAATCTTTTTCATGCCACCGGGTCACCGAGAAGGGTATGAGAGGTATGATTTGTTAAAGGTCCTACTGTACCCGGCAGACAACAAGCAGGTGAATGAACAAAAGGATCTCACCGAAAAGGGTTTCAGGATGTGAAAAGCGCCGTATACACATCCTGAGTAATGCGCCTATGTGTTCGGTGCACCGCTGTGCGCGACTTGTCTACGAGGTGGAATGAGAACGAGAATGAGGTAAAGGTTGCCGTAAAGAGCTCGCGGTAGTTCCGGCACTCTGTATGTCTGTCTGAGAGAAAGAGAAAGAGAAAGAGAGATGAGAGAGAGAGAGAGAGAGGGACAGAGTCATCCCTTTCCCCATTCTCTCACTCTTTCTGTGAGTCTCCTTTATGCACCTTCCCCAGAAATGAAATTTTCGCATTAGCATGAATTAAAACTAACGTAATGCCACAAAGAACAAATTACGTACCTCACCCTTCGTTTCGTGGCTTCACTCGCTGTCCATATCTCTCCTTTCTACGAAACTCATCCCCTACCCTTATTTTCCTACCACCCGCCTCGCACCCCTATTTTCCACCGCGAAGCCCGATCTCAGCAAAACCCTCTTCGTTCCGTCCGACGGCCACCCTACTTCTCCTCGCTTCAACCTGTACCACCTTTTCGTTTCCCCTGTATTTTCAATCTTGCTATCTCTCCCTCTTGTTGAAAGACAAGAGGGAGGCTCTCGTTTTTTTTGTTTGTCGGCTAATTAAGAATTTTCTCATGAAATCGCGAGAACAAAGGCGAACTTTTTCCGCGGTGTGTTAACAAAAAAGTTCTTTTTCTTATTCTTTTTTTTTCGTTTTTCTCCCTCCTCTCATGGCAGATAACGACCCTCCCTGAATTTTTACTCTTCCTTTCTCCGACTTCTCTTTCTCTCGGCTTCCTTCATTTTTATCGTTCGTATTCGAATTCTGCAGCGATCGGGGGTATCGATGTCTACTCCGCTCTCGAGTTTGACTACGAAATTCAGTTAATGGAGAGAGAGAGACAGAGAGAGAGAGAGAGCGAGAGAGTGTGAGAGAGAAGGAGAAAGTGAGAGAGTTGAGTCACGAGGGTTGGCGGGGGTTGAAGAAGAACCGCCTGGCGACATTTGGAATTTAATTCCAGTTTCTTCACCTCTCTCTCCCGGAGCTTCCTCAACTCTCATATTAATTCTTGTTGTATGCTCGACTTATATATAGCATTTAAATATATCTCCGGTAGAACGTTTCGTCTGGTCGTCTTCCTCGTCATGTGAATAATTTCAAAATTTCACCGTTAATATTAGAAATTCCAACGGTTTTCTCAAGAAACCCGAAGGATCTCGGTCTTCTCTTCCACCCCCTCCCCCGCCCCTCACGTCGCTTTCCTGTTACTCCTAACCGCCACCGAAAATTTTCCGTCGAGTGGCAAAGCAAAGAAACAAAGTTCACACGGTAACGTTCTTAAACGGGTCTTGAGAGTTTTCTCGTCAAGTGAGATCCGAAGTAGTCGAGAAATTCTGGACGAATATCTCTCCACCTATAATTTATATTCATTAGTTGCATCGCTCCGATTACACGCGGTTAAAGTTCAAACAGATTATAAATCGTACTTTTCTCTACTTTTCTTTATATGCAATTTTATATATTTTCTTTCATAGAGTGCTCTGCTTAGAAGTCGATGTATCGTCGAAGATAATACTGGATATAACATACTTGCTGTGGCAGAGAACGAAAGTGTTATTAACACGAAATTAAGTTTGACCTTGAGTTCTAACCCAAGACTAAACCCAAGACTAAACTCAATTTTGAGTCAAATTTTGTGTACCTGAATATTAAATTTAATTTCGGATCTAAATTTGAACTTGTCGATCGGTTTGAATTTAAATTTAAAAACAATGTTTATTTCGAACTCAAACTCGTACTAAACTTCAGACGTGATAATTAATTGAAATTAAGACTTAAGCTCAAAATCGATGATAGGCTTAAGGTCGCACAAGAACTTCCGTTTCGAGTCTGAAACGCGAAGAAAAAATCCAGTAGTACGGGTCAACGTTAGTCAGCCACACTGGCGGTAACGTCGTCCACTATGCGGGAGTAGTACAAATCCATCCTATCAGGCGGCCAATAAGTAGTGCGTCTAGGCTTTAGCGAGACGCGTGGCACGTGCCACGTAACTGAATCGACAGTTGATATAGTGGTAAGCGTCGGTCGTACAAGCGACTTTAGTAATACGCCCTGCTTCCACAGGTTCGAGAATCTCTCCATTACACTAATGTTATTACAGCGTAAAATAACAGATATTCATCCTGTATTTACAAAGGACGAGGGTCCTGTCGCCGTGAGGGTTCTCATGTGTACCTAACTCGAGTGTAAGGAAAAGATTGAAATAATTTGAACCTATTAGTCTGAAAACATTGTGAAACATAATTGATTCTTAAGGGTAGGTACCTATGGCAATGTCTTATAATAAAATGCAAATCGAAATTTTCGAATTATTTAAGAACGATAAAAAATATAATTTCGATTCTAACGTTTCTACCGAACAGTCCTTAAAAAAATTAAAATAACAATTAATCAATTTCTAGCTGAAGTCTCGTACGTTGTAACGATTCAATTATCGCTAATATAACCAAAAAAATGAATGAATTAATTAATTAATCGGAACGCTTAGCATTGGGGAAAAAGTACGAAAAGCCACAGCCGAGAGGCTGAAAAGTTGTGAAATTAAATGAGAATGTAAAAACAACAGGGACGGTAAAATTTTTGTGAGAATGAAGAAATTTCTCGACGATAAATGAATAAGATTAATGTACAATGAAATATATACGAACGAATGTGCGGGCACATGGAGTACAGGGGGTGATGGCACGTAACCACGGCTCTACAGTCGTTAAGATCCCATTTGCTTGCGCCCTTAGACCGATTCTCTCTCGGTACGGTGGGACAGTCAAGGAAGAGCGCATACCTCCCACTGTGAAACGATAATTAAAACCACTTTATCCCGACCCGTACCTCCCATAATTGTTGCAAGCACGAATCGCAACGCGAATCATAAATCATTCTAATTGACAGTCTCGATTATCCGTGGAGAAGTTTGTATCGATAAACCTGTCGCTTTCTAGCCAACACCATCGTCGTTATACTTTCTCGTTATAGCGAATGCGTACAAAACTCGGTGGTTTAGATTTATGTTCCAATCAAACGATTATACGCGAAACGATGGTGAACGTACCACGTTGGGAATTATTCCGTCGCTCGATAAATTTCTTCGAGGGGATCGAAACGGAGTTGATGAAAGTTGTCGCGATTCTAACGACCAAAAAACTCGACTCCATATCTGTATTGGCGTTGGCTCGAGTCAAGGTCAATGCGAGTTATCGATTCCTTGACAAAAATTGATCGGTTATCGTATCCGATCGATTTGAGTAATTTTGATGGAAAATTGAAATTTTTTAATAAGCAACGTACAATTTTCTCATCTCGATTAAATTCATACCACGTGACTTTAAATTAGCCCTTGCTGGCAATAATTTTCTAAAGATTATTAGTATTATTATTATTGTTCAAAATTAATATATTGACTATTTTTTTATTAAATTAGTTATGTTGAATAATCAATATTTATTTATTATTATATTATCGAAATAAAAAATAGATAATATTGAACAATGTTGATTTTTTGGGGGTTTTGGATTTGATTTATTCCCTTTAAATTCGATGAAACTAATAATTAACGGAAAATCTGCAAACATCAACATGCGTGAAAGTGCATGCTCTCAAATATGAAATAAGAGAGGAAGAGAAACGAAGAGCGACAGAGAGGCAGAGAGACAGAGAGAGAGAGAGAGAGAGAGTCCCTCACATCGGCTGGAAAAGGCAGAGAATGTCCCTGTACCCCGATATCGCACGTGTTCTGGCTTTTGTTATATGGACTAGCAGGGGTGCATGTCACGGGCCGAGCAGAAACCAAATGCTCGTTGCTATATATACAGCCGCGAAAACCCGCTGGCATTCGACAAATTGGAACCGGCTGTCGCGCTGCACTCTGGTACAAGTGCTCTTTCTCTCTCTTTCTCTATAACCCTCTCCCTCTCCCTCTCTTACACACACCCTCCGATCAACCCTGCGCCGTGCTGAAAGTTACGAGCCTATATGACTGCGATCAAACGTTTCAGGGACCGACGTTAAATCTCTAACTGACGACAGACCAGCAGCGGTAGACGACACAACCCCCCGACGATAGACTGATTTCCCCATGGACCTGTCTCGTAGATCTCTTCGTGAAAATTATTCGTACGAAGAAAATCCTCACTCCTGTTTTAATGCCGGACATACGTCGTTTACTGTTTCTTTCTAAAAACCTTTTTTTTACCATGACATTAATTTTATGAATAATGAAGACTTTTTATTAATTATTCAATAATAAATAGATAATTATCAAATAAATCACTAATTATAATAGAAAATTGAATAATAATGATAAGATTGAAAAAAAATATGTTTATTCAGTTATTTAATTTAATTATGTGAAATTGAATTTTATTTCGGTAGTTACATTTTATAAAATATCAGATTTTTTAAAAAGAACATTTGCAGAGACACTGTCTCGTATTAATTTCGATGTATCGGAATGAAAAATCTACTCGAAAATATAGCAATGCTCGAGTGCGTTCGTTGTTGTATTTCGCAATAATTTATGAAGGATTGCCTGAAAATGATCGAGAGAAATGTACGTCGAGGCATCGAGGTAGAATTATTAGCATAGCCGAAGTGGATCCAACGATACTCGATTGCCACTTTAGTGAAATTTGTGAAACGCGTTCCACAAACAAACTTCCTTTAATAAACCATATAAAATATTCGATATTTTTCCATCTCAGCTATATTAATCAATTGAAAAGTGAACAAAATGAATATTTCATCAGATCTTCACGTAACCATCTCCCTCTATCTCCATTACAAAAAAAAACAATTGAAAGTATCTACGATTCTGTCGAATTCCATAATTGATAATAAACAAATGTAAAATCCTCGAATCCCATTGCAAACAAATAAAATTCGATCTCTCAAATCCAAGAGAAAATTCTGACAATTTTAAAACAATCTGGAGCTTTTATTCGAGAATCAAAAAAAATATTTTAAGCTCGACAAACGTTGTCACGAGAATTTCGTTGAAACGTCTCCGTTTTGAGGAAAGTTACAACCGAAAGAAAAAACGATAAAAGAAATAGAACTCATTTTATTACCGACGAAAAAAAAATATATAAAACAAGATAAGACCGCAATGATAACGATGCACATCACGTACCACCGAGTACAAACACTCGTGATAATAACCAGACCGTTTTCTCTCTCCCTCTCTCTCTCTCTCTCTGTCTGCTCCGTTATGGAATCCTCATGCACATTGCTCGAACTAATAATTCCTGTCTAAGAAAAGGGAATGCGACAGAATAAGGGAAAAGGTGAGGGTAGCACGTACCATAGAAAGGTCGTACGTATATTGCAATTTGTATAGAAGAAAACGGAAAACAAATTCTCGTAAATCATAGCCGGATACAATAACCGTGAGCCCGTAGCAAAAGCTCTCTCTCTCTCTCTCTCCCTCTTTCTCTTTCGGGTACGTCGTGAACACACCGACCTCTTTTTCTTTTCTATCTTCCGGAAGCGAGTCTTTTATTTCTTTTGCCACGTACTGGCACATCTTGCTTTCTCTCTCCTTCTCTCTCTCTCTCGTTCTCTCTCTCTGTTTCTCTCTAGCACGTTACTCCTCTTCCATTATATTCGTTTCTTTTACAAAGCTCACGCTCTATTATTTCACTCACTGTATGAGCTCGTTTCATACGCGCTTTGTACCAGAATATATCTGCAGGACCAGCAGTCATCTCCGCGACGTACTTCGTTCTCAAATTAAACGGAGGGAGAAACGTCTCTCTCTCTCTCTCTCTCTCTCTCGCTCTCTCTTTCTCTCGGTTCTCGGACCTGCCACGAATTTTCCCTTTTTCACAATGCACACGCATACTTTTATTTTCCAGCAGCGATCTCGAAATATTCCCGTGTGAAATAAACGACTCCGCGATCCGTTAGTTGCGTATCTCGCCGTTTTGCCGCCACCGTGTCTCTAATTGCATTCACCTCGTGCCGTCGACGCTTCGTACAAACTCGATCCCTTCAAAAGACATTGCGATTCTCATCGTCCCGAGACTCGAGCAAACGGAAACGATTCTCCTTAATACAATTTCTCGAGAAAAGAAAAACCGCCTCGACTCACCACGATCGTAGCTCGATGAAAGATCGGTGGAAAAAAGCGAGCAGCGCCATCTGTGAGGAAACGTTTTAACCCGGTGAAAGGAGCTTTTTCCTTAAGGGTGTGGATAATTGTTTTTTTTCAACCCCCCTCCCCTGCGCGTGTTATTACTTCTCGACAGCGAAAAAAGAAAGAACGTATTTAACGGTACGGACATTAATGACGATGTTTTTTGCTTTCGCTTCGTTAACTGTTGTAACATTGTTGGATGCGAGCAAAACAAAAACAATGGGACGATGCGAAATCAATACGAAATGCACGGAGCTTCCAATATCTCGGTTCGCCTCGCGTACAGTTCGTTTCCTTTTCTACATCGACCGCTCCGCTACATCGTCGTTATTATTCCTCGCGTTTTTCCCCTCGAAGCAACGAACAAACCACCCCTCCACCGTTCCTCCCTTCGTTCATCACCGGTTGTCGTGCCAATGACAATTAGGGCGCTTCACAGCGGTCAACCTTTCTCATCGGGTATCCCCCGTCGTTCTTTCATTCCCTTCCCGATGACATTTAGAGCAGAAATATAACGCTGGACAGCCACGTCGAACGATCGACCAACGAGCTTACTCTTCCTTTTTCTTTTATCTCTCTCACACGTTCTATCTATCTATCTCGGAGTACAAAGAGTTTTCCCCCTGACCTCGTGCTTTTTTTCATTCCAATTTTGATGTCGGACGCCTCATTAACGAAGGTCGTTCCATTGCACAGTGGACGTATACAAATTTTCATTTAAGAGAGAATACGAGAGGTCGCGCGAAGGACAATGTTCGTGAAATTACAGCGAGAAAAGCTTCGCGTTGTTATAAACAAACGAAGCTCGGGACCTAGATTAATATTCAAACAAATTTATAACAGCATGACTGACGTTGAAACACACCGAACAGGCCGAGCTATGACGATAACTGGTATACGACATTATTTTGAATGTTCTGTCATGCGCATGGTTACATCACCACCATGAGGCGACGTCGAGCTTTTTGCATAGTTACCTGACTTTGATGTTTGTCTCGTGCATTCCCTATTCGCGACGTCTCATCCTACGGCCTCCATCTCGTCCTTCCCATTGAGTGTACAGTCCCAAAGTGCGCCAAGTTGTATGTGTTCCTTCGTCAGTCGCTCGAACTTTATCTGGAGGTTAACGATGAGAGGGAAAGAGACGCGGAGAGAGAGAGAGAGAGAGAGTTGTGTCGGCTGTGCACCACGTTATGTCAATACCCGAGTAAGAAAAGTTCTTTGGACATGCTAAAATTCCTTATGCAGGAGATTCGCAGACAGAGACATTACCGGGACAATGGATAACTCGAAGGACGAAGCTTGGTATATCTTCATTGAGATGGACGATGTCGTCTGTTGACACGCGCGACTTCCTCGTTTTATTTGATAACGGAAAGGGAGAATTGACAATGACTCGCGACAATCTAGAAAGGTTTCCATGATGGACCAGCGAATTTTCTGCCCGTGACATCAAAAGTAAGTGGCTCGTTCCAACTTCAGTCATCAACCCTTTTCACAATATATCCAGATCCATTTTCCGATCAATTAACGACGTTGTCCAAAATTCAAGCTGTAACCAAACGATCGTACCTTTACCTCGATTCAACTTTCTCAAACTTCGTCAGAGTCGAGTAAGGTAGTAGACCCATCGGCTTTAATGGCCCGTTTCTCCGTCTGCGGAAGACGCCGACATGTGCACATTGGTTCATGTAGAATTTCGAATAGACAGAAGTTCCGTGATGTAGAAGAGGGAAGGAGAGGATAAACCATCCATGTCGCTGCGAGAGACCAGAGGTATAACCTTCGCCGGAAGATGGAGGCTATACAAGTGATGGGTATACAGAATGTGGAGTGGGTGTTCTCCTTGTCCTTTGGTGTGCATTCCCTTGCCTTCTCGGTTCTCTCACGGTGCACCGGCTCCATCTCTTCGGCATGTTCGAGGTTCCATATATATCGGACCGGGTAAGTTTCCAACTTTGCCACACAGCGGAGAGAGGGATGACGATAGCCCGATTATCGTTCCCGTGTGTGCATTTATCTCCGCGCGTCTTCCGACGCCTGTGTCCGTTCGTAGAATGCGTGGTGTGTGCGGATAAGAGTATGCGCATGCGCAGGCAACGGTGACTATACACATGCGCATACACCCGTGAGTGTGCGCATGTATCTCTGCAGGTCCTGAACGCGTAAGCGGCGCGTGAGCGTGCTCACGCGCGTACGCATGCGTATATAGGGAAAAGCGTCGAGACCGTGCGCATGCGTCTGCGAGCCGAGTGTGCACGTACCCGCGTGTATGCTCGTACGCTCGGATGACAGAATTTCTCTCGTTGATTTGATTTAAGGAAACCATGATGGAACAAGAACACCCTCCAGCTCCCCGAGATCCTCGGAAGGATTCGACGGAATATGGGAAGATGAAGGGAAGACAGTGAATACGAATCGCTACGTAAATGGGCGGGCGATTGAGTCGGGACTACGCCAGGATAATCCATGCGCATCCTTGTCGACGTAGGAATTTATACGTAACGGAAGGGTAGAAAGGTGGTCCAGTGGTTCGGGGTACATGGGTACAGAACTGAAATTGCTGCTAGAACCAGATAGAGATAGAGAGTCAGCGAGAGAAAGAGAGCAAGAGGGAGTGACAGAGAAGAAGTGACATCGTAGACAAGGGACATCGCGGAGCAAGAGGACCTTCGTGCTTGCCAGCTGTCGCCTTGAGTGCCTCGGCTACGTTCTTCACGGTCCACAAATGAGCTTTACCACGATTGTGGAATCATATCTAGACCACATGCCCCGAATATCTCGAGTGCGAACTACGTCGTACGTTACGGTTGAAAACTCCGTAAGACCAAGAAGACCCGGATAATACCAATCCCTTTCCTTTTGATCCCTTGAACAACGAAACGACTCCGACGGTTCCATTGACGAAAGACGAGGGTAGCGATCCTCGTATACGTTTAGTTATATACTCGTGTATGTGACGGATCGATCAATTTTATCCGACGACTCTTGGTGGCACCATCGGGAACGAGACTTGTCCCTGCGGTAAACTTCGTATCGCTTGATAACACCTCGAGGCAATTCAAAATTTCGTACGTATCAAGGCTTTGTCATCATCGCTATCCGGACAATGAAACGTATCGAGCACGACGGAATCGTCTAAGGAGGTCGACACTGGAGAGCCTTCCGGGAAACATCATCTCCACGCTTACTCCTTCGAGTCGTCGTACATACCGATTGCAACTGGTAGACGAACGGGATACAATGGAATATGTACAACGTAGGTACTGACATTACGTGTAACCAAAAGGGACATTGCTCGACGCGATTGTAACGACGCTTGGTACGGTTTTGATCGTTGTACCACCTACACTAGTAAACTTGAATTGGGCTAGTGAACTGCCTGCGCGACTACATCCTTCCAGTGGTTCAAGAATGGTTGCGATATAAATCGATAAGTTGGGGGTAGAGGGTAGATGGTAGCGAATCATTAGAACGTTTTTCATAAAAACAGGCTTTAATGGTAAAAGGGTAGGTTGGATTTTAGTCAAGTGGTCGAAAAACAAACAACGCCATGAGTGGGTAAGTGCTTGACCCGAGAATTTTTCCTAAAAAGGATAATCACGAATGAGCACTTTCCTCAACCACGATGAACCAACAACGATAAGTTCCAAAATAAAATTGAATATAATGAAAAAAAAGGAACGATGGAGCGAAACGATCGTTTTCAAATTCATTGGACATTTAAAAACATGAATCCCCCACAATTTATCACGGTAACGACGCGAGTGTACGGGATAGAAAACTGCTCGTAGACGTCGGCGATTTGCCCGATCGGCCTCCACCATCGAATTTCTTACCCCCATTTTATTTTCATTTTTTTTGCTTATTTCTTAGATTTTTCGTTTTTTTTTTCTTATTGCTTTCCTCTATCTGCGCTTCTTTTCCATCCGCTTCTCTCCGACATTTTTCTCTCGCCGAATTGCCTCCTCCGCAAAACTCTCGCTACTTCGAGAGAGAGAGGAAAGAAAGAGAGAGTGGGAGAGGATGAGAGAGGGAGGAGAGAAAGAGAGGGAGAGGAGAGAGAGAGATAGAGGTGGGTGCGCTTTCGTGGGGATTACGATCGTTTCGCTGGTGGATAGTACACCCTGAGTAGCAGAAGGAATCGAGGCGAGTCGTGAGTACCGGCAGCAAGCAGTGAAAACGGGGTGTTCGAGCTTTCGGGATGAAAGTAGGTCGGTGTTGGTGGTCGCAACGTGGCCTCGCCACCCACAACCAACGTCGCGGTTCAAGGCAGCCTTTCTCTCCCTCTCTCTATCTCTATCTTTTTTTCATCCCCACCAACCCCTTCCTTCTCTCTCTCTCTCTCTCTCTCTCTCTCTCTCTCTCTCTCTCTCTCGCTTATATGCTTCGTATAAATTCACGTTCCACGGTGGGATTCTCGACGCGGGAGATACACCCGAAGCTGCCTTATATTCGCGGGGCGTCGTCGAAAATTCAGCTAGGAAAAATAACGTAAATATATTCGATCGAAGACGATTGGGGATGATATATACGCTCGAGCTTTCCGACGCGAGTCGTCTCGCGCTTCTTTCCCTTCGCAATATTATATCCCCGTTGATTTTTATTTATTTCTTTTTATTCTTACGTTTGATGTTTTTATTTTATTTTCCATTTTTTCATTCGCCGAGGTAAGGTCGCGAACGAAACTATGCGCAAAAAGCTACGAAGGAAGAAAAATATAATGCATACAGTGCGGTGTAAGGAAGGACCGAAGACCGTCCCAAGTTTCGTTTAGATATTCATAAGCTCCGGAGTTTTCGTCCTCGAACGATCAAGCGAATGTCTCTATGTATACGCCGGCGTATTAAATAGGGTCGCGGGCGCGCAACTCGCCCGTACTCTCGACAGGGGTCGTTGCGGTCGTCCCGTCGAGATCCGTACCATCCTCGCTCTCGTCGCGCCACCACCAGCCACTGTTGACCGGCTTTTCTCTCTCGTCATCCCTTCACCCCTTTCTCGGACCGCCCTTCTTTTTTTCTTCTTTCTCTTTTCTTGGTTCTTCTTCATTCATTTTTGTTCTCTTTTTGTCACTTTATACTTGTTTTTTTTATCTCTTCACGACTCGACGAGACGCGACGCGCGAACTCACTTAACGAAACTTTAAAGAAGTGGCTAATTAAGACGTCGGTGGCGTGGCCTCGCGGCGACTTCCAAAAATTGGTCGTCGACATTCCTCGAGGTAAACAACCCGGATAATAATATAACCTCTTGACTACGAGGGACGAACGACGACTATGAGAAAAGCGAAACGAGAGTTGGTTGCTGGAGAACGATGATGAAGTCCTGTAATAAGTTCGGCGCAAAGAAGTAAAATTTCGTCGAGCGAATAAATGAGCGAAGGGGTGAAGAGAGAGAGAGAGAGAGAGAGAGAGAGAGAGAGAGAGAGAGAGAGAGAGAGAGAGAGAGAGGGAGGTAGAAAGCGAGGGTAGCGCGGTGAAGTAACAGCCGGAGGGGAAAAGTATGCAAAAAATCTTAAGCTTCTACTTTGTTGTCGAGAGAAATTATCGAACAAAGTACACGGCACTTTTACCCATTGAATTAACTTTTCTTTTCACTTATAACCCTCAATTAGGCAGTTGCCGGCGAAAGATGGAAAAAAACGTTGATGAGGAAAAAATAGCGGTATTAATTGTCAACTCCTTCTGTAGGGGTCGTGGCCATGGGTAAGATTATTCCGCTCTTTAATTGTGACAATTTGACAATTAAATTTGACCTACTAGAAAAGAATAAACTCTCCTCACTTCGTAACTGAAATAGATCCTCGCGAGGCCGAGCGATACATAAGGTAAGTTACCGACGGATGGTAAGTTCGCAAAATCTGAAAATTATGCGATTATTTTGTCACAAAAATGATAGTCCTTCTGTAGAATAGTCACATTCCCATTAATTAAAGATTGTTTTACTTAAAAGCTTTCAAAAAAGAGAGATTAGTGTCTAAGTTGCGATATAGGTGCTCATACCAGACACATCTCTGTTCCCATCGACACTGCACGTGTTACTTATTATAAGATAAAAGGCAAATTCAAACAAATATTTCTCGATATTAAACGCTATCAAAAACGAGCGGTTCACTCTTGAAACGAACGCTTCGAAATTATTCTAGGTCCGATTCGAAGTGGAACCTAACCGTTGCAAAATCATTCATGAAATTTCATTCGACGTTGGCTTTCCGTTGGTTTTTTTCCTCCCCCCTCCACCAACCTCTTCAATTCTTTTATAGACACATACATGTGCACACACACATCCTATGTACCTTTACCGGGGGTGTAACGAAGCGTACCATTTAAATTCGAACTCGCTTTAACAAAGAGCATCGAAATTGCCTGTCGAACACGATCCCACACTGGGCCTTCCCCCCGAAGCGATCCAGTTCGACCGGGCATCACTTGTCGAAGAGACGAGATTGCAGACGCAGTACATAGTTCGATGGCCCTTCGGACTATCGGCCTCGCGTTAATTAGCGAACCCGAACCATCCAAGCCGAATCCTTGACGCCTTCGTTTCAGAATCAGGACGACTTCCTATATCGGTCGAGTAATAAAAAAAGATCAGTTCTAATGATTCGCTATTTTCCTCGGTAAACGAAAATACTCTTTCGTGGAAAGCAACATTACGCTGTAACAAACATTTCATTCAAAGTCAATCCACCCCTGGGCTGTTAGCTCAATTTTTTAAAAATATTTTCTCATTCCTCGTTTTGCAATCAACAATGGCATACAATTTGTATTCGAACTTGAGCAATAAACTCATTAGCGTAATTAAGGCAAAACTTAATTTCAAACTTACGCACGAACTCGAGAACGACATCAAGGTCACACTTCCATTCGCCATCGAGCACGAGGACAAGATGAAAAATAAAGTTTGTAAAATGAAATTCGAATTTAAATTTGTTCTCCAACATTCCATAATTCGACCTCAATTAGTATAGGAATTAATCGAGATTAAAGTTTGTAGTTTTGTTCAAAGTTTGACAAATACAACAGTGACATCACGAGAAAATTGTCACAAGTCGCTTTCACCACGAGATGCGTAAGACCAGAAATTCGAGAAATTCTACTTGATTCTCCATACACGAGTCAAAACGAGGTTCCTCGAAAGTGTTCGGGGGGCAAGGAGCACGCGTGTACGTTTCAGGTGTTGGGATGCTTGTCACTCGGATGAGAAGGCTCCCTAATGAAATTCCGTACGTGCGAGACGGGTCTTCCTCGTCGTTATTAAGAAATGAGTCGTCGTTAATGATCGTCGAGCTCTCTCTCTCTCTCTCTCTCTCTCTCGCGTACCTTATAGAAGTGAATTCGTGGTAATCGCGTTGGCCCGTAGAGACGAGCGTTCTGATACGTACAAGGTACCATACCAGGCCAAAATTAAATTGCCGTCCGCCTGCAAGCAAGAAACATAATATATCGGAGGAAATATCGTCTCGCGAAGAAATAACAGTGGAAGCGACGACTGTCGTGCGAGAGTTTCCATTTCTCGAAATCTCGAGTCTCTTATAGGGGTAGTTTTCAAAAGCGTATAACTTTCCCATTTCCGGGAACCACGAGTATTTTTTTTAAGTTGAAAAACTAGCTTAGGTAGGTACGAGGGATAAACGTCGAAAAATAGTTGGACGTACCGGACGAGTGAACTAGAGAAGGCGGTTCGGGGTGGGAAAATAAGGGTGGCAATATCGTCAACGAGCCGTGCAGCGACGGTAGTAGCGCCATCCGCCGGTAGAAAGGGCAGCAAGCTTCGCTACGAAGACCGAGAGAGAGAGAGAGAGAGTCGGGGCCAAGGATTCGGCGGTTAAACACTCACCCTTCGACGAAGGGGTGAAATTTCGGCAAGAGGGTGGAGCTTTTTTGATGACGTCATCATCCGCCCTAATGCTCGAGCATTACCGAGTTTAATTATTCCACCTCTCCTTTCGTCTCTTTAACCCTTTTGACATTTACCCTTGTCCATACCCTTGCAACCCCCTCCTCGCATAACTCTCGACGTCGAACTCGACAGATACGTTACGTGCTTCATGGTCGAACGACCACCACCCGAGCTTTAAACGTTTAGCAACCCGGCACTTATTTAAACCCCCGCCATCCTTAAAACCGGTCGAAGTCGTTCGTCTTCATTACCTTTTTTTTCTCTAGAACCCTCCCCCGATTCCGAACCAATTCGCATTCCATGCATCAGCCCCTACTAATTTTCCTCCGGCAAATAATCCCGAGTACGAAGTCTCTTGACCCGTAACCGACTTGTACCACGAACGCATCCTCGTCGCGTACGTCTAAACTACCCCAACGACGTCTTTGACTTCCCTACCTGGAAATTCTCCATCGCTATTCCAACCCTCATTGAATAACAGACCTTCGCGAATACCTCCTAACCCGCCCCTCCTCCTCTTCGAACAACGTACAGTCAAGTCGTATAAACCGGAGGATATCTCGGTAATGGGCTTCGCGGTATACGTCCGGGAACCCGGTGAATCGTACCTGAAGAAGGACCACCTCGTACTTAACGTTTGCGCCATCTTCGACATAGCTGGCTACGCACTTGCGAGGTGCGCGAGAAAGCCAGAGACATACGATTAAGATTACAATATCCGCGAAGGAGAATAATTTAGTGGAGAGGATGCCATTTTGTGGGCACCAGTCTCTCTCTCTCTCTCTCTCTCGTTCTCCCCCCGAGGAATCTCATATCCGTCTGAGGCGGCTTCGCGATAACGGCTGACAGGGTGCCGAGCAGCTGCACTACCGTCCTACCCCCTGTCTCGGAACTGTGCGCAATGTTATCCCCCTGACATATATATATACATATACATATATATATACATATAGTCACTGGATCTGCCTCTCTCCTGCCCAGGGTTATACGGTTTCGCGAAATATTATAGCACCGTGCCATTTCCGCGTTCTGATTGGAAATTGTCACACCGCAGAACTATCTCTGCTCCATTGCCCGCTCGGATATTAGCCGGAAGTACGGCCATACTGCTTGAAAAGTTTTTGATTGCGTTTCGAGCCGAGTTTGAATCGTACGAGCGAGAGGTAGAGACGGTGCTTTGGTTTATATACATACATATATACATATATGTTGCGGTCTATTATAGAAGAGATTTTAAAGGTGATGGGTGTGTGGATTTTGATGGAAGTGGAACGCGTCATGTCTCGTCGGTAAAGTCTCGCGGTGCTTCGAGTCACGATTCAACGATGACGTTCCAATGGCATTAAATAATAACCGGCACATATGTATTAGGCGCGTTCGAATTTCCAATAATATGTAATTAACCAACCGAGGGATTGTACGTGGTTACTCCGAATGACGACGAATCGGTATGCGTTCGAGCATTTAAATGCACGAAGTATTCTCGAGAATGAGCCCATAAGTGTCGATGGAAGGAATAAAATTGAGAAATAATTTTTCATCCCGTAAAACTCGAGATGCGATTAAATTCAAATTTTAGGGGTAGGTATAATAATTTAGTTTGGAATATTAATTTATCGAAATTCGAGAAGAGACTCGAGGGGACGATCGTAACGACCTTGAAATATTTAAGGGTAGGATTGTTTCATAATATGAGAAAGGGTAGCTTCGTCCCGTTATATCAGGAAGTTATGAAGACAGTACGAGATACGAGACTTCCTTACCGTAGGAAGAAGCACGAAAAGGAGAGAGATATAAGAAGCAAGATATAAGGACCGATAGAGAACGGAGTAGTCAAAGGAAACGAGAAAGTAGAAAATAATAAAAATAAATAAAATAAGAAAGGGAAACTCGTGGGGGTGAGGGGGTGGAAGAGGGCCGGTGGAAAGTGAGTAGATATTACAAGGGCAGTTCGCAAGACGGTAGATATGGTGAAAAAGAGAAAACGAAGAAATGGAGTGAGAAAGAGGGGGAAAGAGGGAATAGGGGTGGGGCCAAACGGACAGAACCAGTCGAGACGGGGTGCGGGGTGAGACCTATAGATTCGGCAGTGTATCGCCGTGAGTGCATGGCTTGCAATAACGCGCGTGGCAGCATTCGGCAACGAAGTAAGCTTTTTACGAGGAAAAGTAAAGGTATATAAGGAGTCAAAAATATAAGGGGGGAAAGTTGAGAAAAAGAAAGAAAGAAAAAAAAGGCAGCACCACGTCGTTGCCACACACGCGTCTACACAGTACGTACGTGTATTGGAGGTTGTCGTTTGCCAAATCCAGTTCGATTTTTCTCACTTTGAGTGTTGGTATCGAGAATCGTGAGACGAGTGTGCCACGAGCATAAACCCCTGGTGCATTTACAATTTACTCGTGACTCGTTGCCATTTATAGCGAGAATTTTTTTTTCAATGGGACAAAATCAACGACGTATCAAATTTAATAGAGTTTACGATAGAGTGCCTTGAATCGCGAGCATATTATTCTTTTTTTTTTAATTGTTATGACACCCGGTATATAATTTAATAAATTGTTTTCTACAAAATACAACGAAACGAGATATTTATATTTTATGATAATATTGCTGTTATATCCCTTAGTCTAGCGACCCTCATCTATTTACCAGACGATTTCGAACTTTTCTTTCGTTCGAAGACAAAATATTCGACGCATTGGACAAAGGGCTTTATACCGGGTGTCCTTTTTTTTATTTTTCTGTCCTAAAACGGAAATCGACTGATTTTGTTCGTGGATGAGGTCATATGAAGGTCACCTTCGATTTTTTATATGGCAACCACTAATTTTTACGTTGTTGGCGACGCGAAGTGCCTAGTTCGATCGTTAAAACAAAAATAGTTAATCCATAAAATTCGATTCTTCACCTCGAAAACCAAGCTGAAAACAACAATACAGAGCAATTTAATGAAATATACGGAAGTGTGAAAAAACACCCTCTTATCTCCCAACTTCGACATACAAAAAAAAGAAAAATTATGACAATACGAAGGGGAAAAATGTAAACCCGAGAAGCCGGAAGTGTGAAAGAGATGTTAACCATGAAGACAGTTCGAAAGTGCTGGAAGAAGCGAAGAAATACGAGAAAGCCAAGAACAGTAAGTATACGAGGAGAGAGGGTGAGGAGAGATAGAGAGAGAGAGAGAGAGAGAGAACTATAAGGAACGAGGGAAGAAAATTTATTCCAGACGTGTAGGGTGAGCCTGGCAAATCGTACCACTCGTTTCTCAAATATCGTGCTCTCCAGTCTGGCCTGGTTTGGCTTGCGCAAGGTTGGCCGCCGCATTAAAGATAAAGAGTAATACAAAATGCAATAAGAGAAAGAGAGAGAGAGAGAGAGAGAGAGAGAGAGAGAGAGAGAGAGAGAGAGAGAGAGAGAAAGACAGTGCTCACACCATATACACCACATAAAATAAAATGAAGTGCCGTCAATTAGCATAAAATGACTCAATTTATTTCCTCGTTTATATCCGCAACTCGATTCGCGGTGTATAATTCCAAGTGTGGATGCGATATTGCTGTATGATTCGCGAATAAGGGCGCAAATGGGAGAGCGAACGGTCAGAATTCGCGGCGTACTAACCGGAGAGGCGTGATATTGTCGGTTGTTAGCCACCGGTCGACATTCGCCACGAATTCCAGTCTATTCTCGATTCTACGATCGCCCCTGTAAGTACGCAAACAGTCGGGCAAGACGAGTCTCCTGATAGTTACAAAAGCTATTTCTTTCTCTCTCTCTCGCTCTCTCTCACTCTCTCACTCTCGTTCCACGTTACCATAGTCGAGCGGTGGTGGTTTCCTAGGTGGTTAACTAGTCTCCTATGCTTGCTACTGGTGGCAGTGTTAGGGGTGGTTTTGTTGCCACTGCGGACTGCGGACTATCACGCGAAGTAACGTTGCAGCTGAACGTGTGGTGGCTCTGCGAACGCGACCTTTCGCACTGCTCGACCAGCTTGTCTCGCTTAACCGGAAACGACGCCAGAATCCAGCTGTGCGATCTACGAACGTTGGGAAATACGTTGTAATCGACGAAAATCGAGAAAATGACGATTTAAAAAATAGATAATAATTAAAATAATAACGAAGGATGTCAGATATTTAAAAAGATAAAGGATATAAGTATGACATAAGCGCATTATCGGAAGGACTGTGAAAATTGCATGTTTTTGTTGGAAGTGAGATCGGACGTGAAATGCAATAATTTCGTTCATGGATAGAACGCTTGACCTCGTCTGTCTCTCTCTCTCTCTCTCCCTCTCTATCTCTCTTCCGCTCTTTCCCTCTGTACGTCTCTTTTTCTTTCCTTCTCTCTCAGATACACGGTGTTCGCGTTCTCCGGTAATGACACCATAAATTCTCGCCCTTTCTGCCTGGATAAAATAATATCTGCGAGCTATATAGCTATTTAATTCCTGGACGTTATCAGCAATTACATACATGGGCTGCAACGTTGTGATCCTCTTTTAGTCTTATCGCTGGTTCGATTGAAATTCCGGTTTTAGTCTCTTTCTCCATAAGTAAAAAAACGCGAAATGGCGGGCTTACGCCATTTTGTTTCTTAAGACGAAAAATTGAGGTTATGGTCGAGATAATGTCGCAAGTTTTCTGCCAAGGATTCCTCGGAGATGGTCAACGTTCAGGACAAACTGGAAATTATTGACTCGTGCAGAATTAATTTGACACTTAGCGCATTAATTCGACCCGGTGTATTCTCCATCTTGTCTTAACTTCGCTGATTTCACCAAAATGGCTGACAGAACGGAGTTGGAATGACAGAAACGTGCTGGTTGTCAGACTGAAACGTTTCGTGATCGCGGTAGAGGATCGTTCTAAATCAACTAAAAATGATTTCTCGAGCGAGGTGTCGAGAAAGCACGAAGGGATATAGTTTAGCCGGAAAATGCGAGCTAGGTGAACACGAGCGCCACCTCATCGAATATCTTGAACTAACACCGTGTGGCACACACGGTGCTCTCACGAAAAGCACCACCAGCCAACGTAGGATATAGAGAAGCACCAGTGAAGCGTAGGGCCAACGATAAATTGGCGGTTCGCAGAGTGCCCCGGGGAATGAACTGACGAAAATATAGCGGCGGGCCGCAAACTAGGAATTGTTAGTTACTGCCTACCAGCGTGAAATATATGAGTTTGGAGCGTAGGTGAGCACAGGAGGTATGGACGAGGAGGGAGTGGGTTAAAGCAGAAAGAGGATGGCCCCATGGCTACCAAGAGCTATCCTCAAGCGGCGCACAGTTAACGCCGCTATCCTATCCTATCTCTGGCTTGGAAGCCTTGAAAATTCGACCATAGATCTCCCGAACAACGTATAAACAGCCAGACACGAAGCATCGGGATCTATAGACGTCGTATAAGAGACCACCAAAAGCCCATCACGAGCATCCATAACGATATCAACACCACTTGGAACATTTTTACGACTTGATACGAGACTTTTTATCAGGGGATAGGATCTTGGCGGTTGAACCGGTTAAGTCGATTGATCACTAGCATTTATCAGCGATCTTTCGGTGAATTGGGCACGTTCGATAAATGGTTGCCAATTGAAAGTATACAGAACCATTACAGAAACATCGTTTGGAACATTTTTATGGCTAGTGACGAGACCTTGAAGAGGGCAAAGGTTGCGTTTGGATCGAATTAATCCATGGGTCACCAGCGGTCATCGGCGATCATTTGACGGATTTGGCTCGGTCGGTAAGCGGATAAAAATTAATAATGCACGGAAATTACGTTAAATATGTCAGATACATAATGCGTTTCCGTTCATCATTTATAATTCGGCAGGCCTGTGAATTATCAGAACGGTTATCAGAATTCCGGAAACGTTCCATTAGGTAAATTGTGAAATGCTGGAGATTCACGCGGATAGACTCGAGTGGACTCGCGAGGGCCCATAGAACCGGCAAAATGTGCAAAATCGCGTAGCAGTCGAGCCACGTTCTACAGTATTCTCACGAGAGTCCTTGGCACGACTGTGAACACCAGAAAGAGAGACCGAGCGAGAGAGAGAGAGAGAGAGAGAGAGAGAGAGAGAGAGAGAGACGTTGGAGCAAAACTCACCGCTACCAATTTGATTAAATCGCAGATACGTAATCGAGATAACGATTTTATGTTATTTTACGATGGCACGCCCCTCTCTCCTCAATATACGCGTGTCGATGGTGCTATGATTTGGTAACTACATGGTATGGTTTCATGCAATAAAAAATATTTGTCAATTTCTTTAGAGATTACAATTTTTTTCAAACCATTGATAAGTATCGAACGATCTAACGAAAAGTCTACTTGTTAAACACACCAATTCTCTTTTACACACACAAACTAATCATAAGAATTCAGAAAATTTGGAAAAAAATGTAATTTATAAAATTCTGAAAATTTTGTAAGTTTTTTAAATTTAGAAAATTTAGAATGTTTAGTAAATTTAGAAACTTTAGAATGTTTAAAATAGGATTTATAAAAAAAAATAGAAAAAAGATTATGAGAAATAGTAAAATTATCGTTGCCACTGTTTTATTACTCTCGAACACTTCTATTTTTATTCGCGCGGGAGCTATAAAATTGACACGTCCCAAGTGCACCCTACGACGTAATATACGGGGGTTATATCGCATCGCCGGTTTATCTTTAATTCTTCCTCTCGCGTTGTTCGGTTCGCAGCCGCGTATATTCGTCCCGTCGACAGGTAGCCGTGACGCCTCGGTGCCGAACGCAAAAAGGGCGGACTTTTTCCTCATATATGCAACGTTATATTTATTAACGAACGAAATTCAATTCAAAACTTCGCTAACGAGAAGAGGCGTTAGATTTTTTTCGTAGCGGGTCCGACGAATAAATTTATCGTCGAAAATATCTCTAAATAAAAAAAAAAAGAAAAAGAAAAAACAAAAACAAAAAAGAAATACATCTCGCGTATCTCGTTTTATCTCGATACAACTCACCAGCGCGTCCCTCGTGCCACAGACCCCTCAGCCTCTCCGAATAAAATACAAGGGTCCAAGAGAGTGATTTCTCATCTCTCGGAAGGGTGGGAGTTTCGTGTTCCGTTACTCACGAGGCTACGTTCAGGAACACCCGAAGAATACGATGCAGATGCCTCTTTGCGTATTCCGGTTGTACTCGATAAACTTACCGTTCATGAATAATACGAACGAGACAATTTACGACTCTGGTTGTTTTCTCGCGTGCATCCTCATCATCCCCCTATATACCCCCACCGAGCTCATTGAGACGAGAGACACGAGTGTGTCTGGCCAACATTAATAATCCAAATAAATGAAATATCGTTCCCATCGATATCGACGAATTGTTTATTCGAGGAATCCTTTCCCCGAAGTACGATAATACGTCGATTCGAATTATTCTGGATTATTTTTAAGAAAAAAAAATACAAAAATACAAAAAAAAATTGTTATCATCCATCGAAGATCGAAGTTCCATCGTTGAGAGTCGAGAAATTCCGTTCGAATTCAAACGCAATGCGAGAGATCTTTCTCGACGACCACCGAATGACTGCACATCGATTGCCCTCATTTCCCAGCCACCCTCGGAGCTTCATGCACCCTGAGAGCCCGCGCGCATACAGACACACACACACACATACAGTTTGCACCAACAGCCCAAGCTTTTTATTATCTCAGTCGCGGACGTGCACTTTCCCGAGGCACGTACCACAATGTGCAATTTCTTTTTTTTCCCCTCCTTTTTTTTAAGTTTCTTCTTCTTCCTCTCTCTTTCTCTCATTTCTCTTCTCTCCTCCGATCGCAGAGACTGATGCGGTTTATCATAGGAACGCTCTGTGTTTTCTCTCTTCGCATTCTCTTTTCTTTGTCTCTCGTCGAGGTATGTGTACCGGCGTTGATTTTATTACCACGTACTATCCACGTTGCAAAAGTTATCGATGTTTTGCCCGATCTCCTACGTGTCTTATTTTCTGTTTGTTATTATATTGACGACGAAAGCAGCCACGTGATGCAGAAACGAATTGTGAAACAAATATCGCCGTTGTCACATTCGAAAGGCCTTATTTATTTTTGTTCGATTTAAAAAATAGTTTTTAAAAAAAACTATTTTTTAAGGAATGACAACTTCGAATTTGGAGAGGTATGAATTTTGTTTAAATAATTGATAGTGTCGGGGTGAAAGAAAATTAATGCGAAATGAGTTTTTTACGAAACGATATAAAATATTTATAAATTTTCATTTTTCAATTATGAATGAAGTAAATTTAAGACGGTTTATTATAAGACATACTTTGACAGCAATAAATAATATGTATGTGAATAAAAATGCTTACGAAGGTTTATACAAATTTTAAGAATTTCGTGAATTTAAGAAATAGCAATTTTTAAGAAATGCAATATTTTTATCTTCTTTTGAATTTATCGATAGAAGGGAGGAACATTAGAATGAAGGTTATAAACCTTTTTTTTCTTTCTTTCCTCGTTGGGCATCGTCGCCGGTTTCCTTCGTTCTCGATTAAATCTTAAATATATCACAGTCGCATAACGTTTCCGGGGAAAAAACCGCTACACCGATATATCCCAACATTAACCGGTACGGTCTCCTCGTCCCAAGCCGGGCTCTCGCTTTTCTCGCGGTTTTTCCCTCATCCTCCGAGCATATCACGCTCACCTCTCGCCACAATCCACCAAGAAGAGCGTAGAAACGATTTTCTCAATCTCTCTTGGTCGCGAAGGCTCCTCCCTCCCTCTCTTCCCTCTGTGCTTCTTCCCTCCATATTCCCAGTGGAATTTGGCTCTCCTCTCATCTCTGAAAATTCTTAAGGCTTGCTAGAGAGGGAGGGAAATGGAGAGAAGGGCAGGGAGAAAGAGGGAGGGAGAGAGAGAGAGAGAGAAAATAACTGGATGGAGGATAGAGAACCATGAGAGATAACGCGACGAGGTACGAGAGTAGCGAGAAATTTATGCTTCCGCATTGTTCCTCGTGCATTATGTGCGCCGCCGGCCAGTCCCTGGAATTGTTCCGGTACGACATCGTTATTTCAAAAGAGGCCCTCTCTCTCCCACCCTTCCCATCTTTCCCGGTGTGCGGTTCACCCCGTCCTCGCCGCAACCACGTCTTCTTTACTTTTGCCGCTTGAACGTATCAACATTGATATTGGATCGAATAAATCGACGATATTACAATGAAACGAATCGTTATGGTTGACCAAAAGATGTCACTGCGGTCGTATAACACAGACATAAGTTTTAAAACGTTAATAACCGTCATCCCATATTGAAAGAACGAAGGGATGTGCTCATACTAGGGTCGTTACGGCCCTTAAAATCTACCCCCTAAGTTATTACCCAATGTTCCTCGGTGGTCTTCTAACAATCTACCGTTCGAAGAAGAAAGACTCTTCCCTTGGTATTTTCTCGCGTTCATCGGAATCGCCTCTCTATTTTCCCATTTCACATAGCACATTCTTGTCCCGGCACATCCTAAACGCCGAAGCAGCGTTATCTTCGAACGAAACGGTGATTTAGGTGTTTGCGATGATTAGATCTTTCAACGGTGGCTACGGGCCGAGAGTACAGTACAAACTCCGTTGCGTCGTGCGTTTTGTATGTTCGCCGATGGTGGGAGGCCTGGATCGAAGATCCCCTCCACTGGGCGCGCGCGCCAACCGCGTAACGCGGCGCCGTCGGAGAGTGGGGGTAAGCACGACGCGAGTGGCTACGGCGAGTGGGTAGTGGGAGTAGACGCGAGCACCGATTGGGTGTGCGAAGAATCGGGCTACGACGGAGCGGATTTTAACCAATGTTACACTGTATATTCAGAGTCAAGCGTTGGTTGAACTCGCGGTAAGTTATACCATTAGATAATCGTGATAGTTCAATGCGTATGCGAGCCTCGAGCTATCATTCTACCCATGGCGTTGTTGCAGAGGATATACGAAGGAAACGATGTCGTGACGCCTGACGAACGCCTCGACGTGAATTGATGCATGTTGATGTAACCCCCTCAAAGTTTCGTCACGAACGCACGGACTTTCCTCCACACAATTCACTGCGCTATTACTGTGGATGTACGATATGTATACCCAAACCCTCCTTCTCTCTATCCCCATGTTGCTGGTGCCTGCACATCTCAATTTGAGAGCACCACGCCGCCAAATTGTCGGTCGTCTCATCCCTCTTCCTCGTTCGCTCCCTTCGTCGCTTCCATACCTTCCTTCCTACGCTTCTCTCTGGGCCGATACCCTAAATGCCGGTGGAAACTTGGCCAAATGGATGTTCCGTGCTCGATACGTAAACTACGCTTGGGACGTATACGTGTATAGACGTGAAGGTATCGCGTATGGTGCGGATACGTCTAATCGAGACAATTACCTATCGCCGTCGTCGACCTACTCCATCTCATCATTCCTCGTCGTTATTATCTATTTCTCTCTACGCTTCGATTCAAATACATCATCCATTGTCTCGCGTCGTTTTGGCATACGTCGAGCTGAGGGACGAACCAGGGTCAGCGACACCGGGTTAAGTTGGCGTAAGAAGTTGAAAATAAAACGGCCAGCTCTGATCAAGTGCGAGGATCTTTCGCTCTTCCTCTTTCTCACGTAAAATATTATGTTGGATAAGAAGGTCTTGGCGAAGCTCCACAATCGATGGGGATGCAGCGTCTGGAAAGTTTATCCGACCCAAAGAGCTTAACCGTGGTGGACGCTCCTTCGCTCGCCTCTCTCTGGCTCTCGTTGCAAGAAGCTTCTCCCATTGTTGTAGGTACAATATTTTCCTATTTACTTCATACGTACTCGTTACCCTGATGCTATATAGATAAAAAGGTCTACTTGCTCCGTACACCAAACGTAATTACCCCACTACCGGAAACCTCGCTCCATAAATAAATTTTGTCATAAGCTTCATTTTCCACATGTCCGGCTTGAGCATTTAATCCCACGCGACATTGTCCAGACCAGTAAGCATGATGTTTTGAATAATTTATGTTCGTGTGTATGCTTCCACCGACGACGTAAACGGTGTCGGTTGCAGAGTTACAAATTTGTAGAGATCGATTCATAGTACTCAGCGAGTTTAACTAAACGAGAAAATGTAATACCTTGAGTAAAATTGAAGCACGTGCTTTTGAAATTTGTATAATTTCGTCGAATTATTATCGCAGAAATGGCTAAGTTATACCTAATCCGAAAACAAAGAAAATCCAGCGGAAATAGGAAAGGGGCACGGGTATACAGACCCTCCGGAACTTCCATAACGTTCGGAAGGGAGCATATAAATACATGTATATATATATATATATATATATATATATATATATATATATATATATATATATATATATATATATATATATATTGATATGCTGTAAGAGAGGCCGAACGATATCCAGTTGAACTTTGTGTGTATATTGTTGGAAAGATTTGTTCAGCATAGTTCCCCCCCCCCCTCTTGTTTCTCTTCCACTGCAAGTACTTGGTAAATATATATATTTGTTTGCCATGAATATAATGAGACAGACGGGAGGCGGAACGAACAAAAAAGGTGAATGAATCTCGAGAGCTTGCTTTTTGATACTGTAGAACAATTATAATTGAGATTAAAAAATAACGATTGTTATAATCAAAGAATTATTTTTACACCATAGAATGATATCCGTGGAAAAATTCATATTTTATTAAACAATGTATTGTTCTTATTTCAACATTCCATTCATCGAAAAATCTACATCATTGTTATAATTGAAAGGATAGAATAATAAAACAAAAGGGATCATGTGAAAATGTCGAAAAATCAGAAGGATGAGATAACAACTTTTCGTTTAGAGATATTTTTCGTTTAACGAATAAAAAAGGTGAAAAAAATAAAAAGCTCGTAAGAAGAGTCGAGTATCTAGTACCCGTGAAGCGTGTCTCTCGCTCGTGAATATTTCCTCTTTGGGCCAAATGCTCGGAACCGTGAAAGTCGCCGAGGAGCATCAAGAAGAAACGTAGTAAGGAAGATCTCGGGTTTTTTCGTGACAAATTGCCAGCTCATAATTCTTTCGCGTGTCATCCTCGCTATAGGGTAAAAATTATGTATTCTTCGCTTTATTTTTCGTCGGTATCACAACCAGAGCGAGGAGATAGCAAAAGGATCTTAAGGGGTAGTTGATTGGAGGTAGCCACGGGGGTTTGCATTAATCGTGGAGCTTTTTCCAAGCAAGCGAAGACGACGATCCTCGATGTTTTTTTTTCTCCTTGACGAATATCGATTTCTCCGTCCAAGTATTTTTCGATCCAATTAGGATCAACCCCCTGACTCCACTCGGAACGCGATTTTCAACCCTGTCTATCTGAAAAAAATCATTGTCAACCGGGTCTAACGCTTCTCACTTTTTAACTAAAAGCATCGACCATCGTTCGCTTCAACGCGAAAACATCGAGATCGAATCTCGTCCCATTACAACTTCCCTCGACCCCTCAAAGTTGAAAAGAAACGAGTACCTAATACAGAATGTTGCCACCACCCAGCTATAGAAACCGACAAAGCTTAGAGAAAATAAAAAATCCATAGTTCTTTGCATCGTCGACCGCTCGAGCTTTCTACCCCTGCGCGACGCTTTCAACCTTTCCACTTTGATTCGCCTTTGATTCCACTTTGAACAAGCACAATCGGCCAACTAATATCTCCGCCATGCGGTGTTCCAAATTGTATTCGACACGCTATGGTCTATTTAACTCGCTGTAGGCACAAGTATCATTACCAGAAACGTCCCAAGAACGGAATAATTATCGAGACTTACCGATTTTAATCGCTGGTGGAAATTGCGATTTCGTGATTTTCCCTCAACCCCTCACCCTCTCATTCACCCTCTCCCTCTCCCAAGGGTGATATATACTTCGTACATACACACCCTTGCGATTGTAAGACGTTCCTAATACCGGAATAGGGATAGAGGTAAGTCAAGCTTCGAGCTTTCCGTTAGGACCACCAATGCTTTGCCCTCGACAATTCGCATCGGGGGCGAACCGTACGAGGAAGAGGAACCAAAACTTTGGGCACTTCTCGAGGCTCGCCGATTGGAATTGAGGACATTGGAACGACGACGGAGAAAACGAGCTGAAGTACCTTTAGCGTGGAGGAAAGACGAGGAATAGGAGACACGCCGGAGCGAAACTTGTCGGAAGAACCACCGTCGCTGGTTTAAGGCGACACGGGGGTGTGCCCCCAAAGGCGGCTGTTTCCTTCTCCTCCACCGGTTGAACACCAAGTTTCTCTGAAGGAGTACCTTCCGACCTCGGATATCCCCCCCCCCCTCTCTCTCTCTCTCTCTCTTACTGAACTAAGAATCGATATATGACTCCTGTTATACGTAAGACAAACGGAGCTTCCGCTCTCGCTTCTCTTTGGTATACGATCGAGCTACGTATATATATGTTATGTGTATATAGAGATCGGAAGGAAGGTAGGAAGAAAGCTAAGGTCGAATGTGGCCCGGAGAAGCGGCCGGCGATTAATCGCTCCCGACACCGGGGCCCCCCATATAATTAAATTAAACTTCACAAGAATTTCACTTAGCCGCACGAGGACATCCAATGTGTTATCAATTATGTGAAACGGTGGGGGTTGAGGACAGTGGGTGAGGTTGGGCCGAGGGTGAAGAGGGAGCTTTGCGATAGTGGAAGAGCTCTTCGCTTCGACCAAGCCCGCGAGAACTTGGAACGTACGTCAGACTCGACGGTGAGCTTGTGTTCCATAGTGCTTTCATGCTGAAGATAAAAAAAACAAACAAAGTGGAAAACGTCAGGGGTTAGTAAAAGAGGGTTGAAAAAGAGTACAGAGGAGCAACCTCCGAAAGACGAGATACGAGAAAAGAAAAAAAAACGACGATTAGACAACCAGTGGAAGGACGAGGGGGGGGGGGGGGGGGGGGGGGAGGACAGTCGAGCTCTGCGCTAGTCGACAAAAAATTACCATATAATTGTAACGTTCTCTTCCTGTCGGGTGGTTCCTCGTTTTACTTCTTTTTTTTCAACTTTCTTTCCTTTTTGTTCCAGTATTTTTATTCTTTAATCCAGAACGGTGGTGAACCCGAGGAGAGACAGAAAAGTTGGCGTTCCGGGACAAAAATGTTTTCTACCTTAAGAATTTAATATTTTTCACGTAACATTATACTTTTAAATAAGAAAATGAAAGAGGAACCAGGGTTTGTGACGGATGAGGAACGGGTGGGTGAATGGGAAGCGTCGTAGGGTGGGAAGGGGTCGGGGCGATGAAAGGGGCGTGGATGGTTCACGTTGGTGAGAGACGTCGTATGCCCGAAATTAGGAATGTAAATTTGTTTCGAGCGATACCCTATGCCCTTGGGTTCGTGCGGAGAATGCAAATTGGACTCGATGCTCGTATGAGAGTGAATCTTGCCCTCTTACCCCTCTTCTCCCTCCCCACCTCATCCCTCAACTTCCTACAACCCCGTGACTCTCGTTGTCGTTTTAATTACACCGAGTTCATAGATTTTACTTCCGTTTGAGCGATAAACAATCGCGTTTTGACGTTACATATTCAATAAGTCGCTCGTTAGTCAACTTTTTTTACCCTTAATGGTTAATTGTCGTTAAAAAATACACTCAAGACCGAACGTAACAGCGAAATATCGACACGACTGGCTGGTTGACACAATTCTTTTCCCCTCGTCATCCACGTCAAAGTACCACTCGCGATTTACAACCCTTCTCCATATGTCTACAGTCGACGAATGGAAAACTCGATGTGCCAATAAGGCCACAATTTTTCTCATTCCCGTGACGATTTTCGTCCTGTTGTCTTTAATGAAAAAAACTGTCGGATGATATTGCACGTTCGCTTCAACGTAATACTCGACGATAACGAACGATTAATTACCCTTATTCGCGAATGATGAATATATATAAGGAAAGGAATAAAGGGGTGGGCTCGTGGCAACAAACCTAAATAGTTGCGTGTCATGAAGCATACTCACACCCTCTATCCTTCTCTCTTCCCAAGCATCCCCTCTACCAGCTTTCCTCCTGACAAGACATTGTGAGTGATAGCTCTACTTCGCCAAGAGTGAGATTAATAGCTTCGAGGACACAATAATTGGGTTTCAAACGAAAAAAAAAAATATATATATGTATATGGTATAATAATAATAGTTTGGAAAGACGAGAGTAATGAAACGGTCTATGTGTGTGTGGGTGTGTGAGTTTGTGTGTATGTGTGATGGTGAGAGAGAGAGAGAGAGAGAGAGAGAGAGAGAGAGAGAGAGAGGGTGAGAGGGGGTTGAAGCGTGACGAAGTGTGACAAAATACTGTTAGTTCGAAATGCGTCGATTCGATTGAACGGAGGGATTATCAAATCCTCATTGTGACGTTTTGGTCCCACCCATTAATTAATCGTAACGGGGCTGACCAATTAGTTCGTTGATTAACCGTTTCGCGTTGCTCTCGTACGTACTACCAGCTCCCAAAAAAGCATCGTTGAATAGAACCGTCGGATAACTTACGAGATATACGCTCATGTGGACGATGTTATAAAAAAAATATTAAAAAAATAAATAAATAATAAAATATAAGAAAATAAAAATAAAAAAGTAAATAAAATAAAATGGTAGAAAGTTACGGAGCAACGTTAATTCCGTGCCGGGACGTAAAAGTAAAGAGCGAGGAGTAATTCCTCGCTCGGATTCGTTCGGGCGCATTAGAGTGAACAAGAGAAAATAAATTAAACGAGAGGGAGAGAAAGAGAGAGAAAACGGGAAAGAGCAAATGAGACACGGGTCTTGGTTTTTGGAAAGAGAAGCACGGCAGGCATATAGATAGCGAATCAATAATAGTTCGCGAAATAAAAAAATAAAAAAACGTACGCGAGGGCGAAATCCAGACGGGATGGAAAAAAGTGACAGGGTGGTTTTATATGTGTGAACCTCACGAGGGTGGTGCATTTATATAGTATGCGCCTGTGTGTCTGTGTAAAAGTTAAACGAGGGTGAACACGCTCGAATGCCTCGACGCAATAGCTCCCGACTCCAATAATATACGGACTGTGCACTACGGAATATTTTTGGCAAAGTTAGATTGCCTCGTAGGGCTAGACAAAGAGAGAGAGAGAGAGAAAGAGAGAGAGCAAGAAAACGATGAGAAGGAGAGTGATGGGGTTGGAGAGTCGGGAGGTCGAGAGGGAGAGGGATGAAAGTTTTTAAAGGAGAAAAATAGCCGAGGGATCTGCTCGCTTCATTGACTGCCGATACGAACTGCCTGTTGGACGTTAGCTATGCACGTCAGATCGGATTGGTTCTAATTGAATTCCAAGTTGAACTGTCCTTGTCTACGGAAAACACACGCAAGAATTTCCTCAGACTGATTCACTTATTTTATTTTATCACCCAACGGAGTTAGGGTTGGAACGGAATACGATGGAAATTTTCAGCCCTTTTAGCGAGTTTCACTTTCCGCCCTTATTCTGATGTAGGTGAAGTTCTCTATATGGAATCGATTTTCGCGATTCGAACATCCGGCATGAGATCTCTTTTCGTGACGAGCTAAATAACTTTTCGATGGTGAAAGCCACTGTTCTTGATGATCACTCGCGTTTTGGAGCTAAGTACACTTTAAAGACTCTCACCATTCCCTAGGGAATTTTATGTTGCAGGGTACACCATTGACCCTAGGGATTTTCTGTTAATCGACGAACCAAACTAAGATCTTTTCATTTCGTACAGCACCACCCAATTTTAAGGGTCGTTTATTTCCTATATCGCTGGTTTACTCTAGGGTCTTGATTATTACTTACAATTAGAGCACCATCTACACCAGGAACTTCTTATTTTCCTAGATGGCCATCGTTATCAAGAACTTTCTAGTTCCTAGAACACTATCCATTCCAAGTATTTACGCAAGCTTCGATATCCTAAAGGTAGGCCTTCGTCGTAGCAACCCCTAATCATTAGAAGCCCTCCTATGGGTCCATTTCCTCCAAGATACTTTCCTAATCTATACTCCCAGTTTCCGGAAAAACTGTTCCCTCAAAACCTCGTTTGCTCGAAACGTTTCCTTTTTTTCATGAAATCTTCCAATCCTCAAGGCAACGACATTTCCAAAAGACGACCCTCGATGGTAGCCCGCAGCCCTTGGAAACCTTTCATCTCCCGTGGGAGCATCTCTCGTCCCGATGACCCTCTCGTTCCCAAAAGACAAATCCCCGAGCGAACTTCCAATCCCTACCAAGTCGACAGACTCACAATTTTGCAACGGGAAATTACTAAAGTAAAAACGCTTGTTTACGAGGAAATATTTGCTGCTGGCTCGAACCGTGGAAGACTTCTTCGATCGTAAATTCTCACTCCGACCATACCCTCCATCCTACCGACCGGGTCTACATCGTTTTCAACACTCCGCTTCCTGCGATTAATAAAACGAATGAATTTCACTGACATCGGTTTATCAAGCGAATGTGCGGAACGATGGAATACCCTCACGTGCGCCGGAGAGCCATGGCGCCCTTGTCCAAGCCCGGGAAACACTCGTGTTCTAGCTTCGCGATCACCCCCGGGGTACTTGATTTACCGTGTTTGATGATGAATATTCATCACTTTTCCTAAACACAGCTGTACGCAACTATCAGGCCCAACCCGAGATTTCAACCCCACCGGCATGGTATAAACGCCCTTACGGCGTAGACCAAAGTCTCTGCACTTTGAATCACTTTAACTCGATACGTAGCATTCGCGTGTGCAATTCTTGATTTATTTTATGTTTGTGCATTTTATTATTAACATTTTGTATTTTTTTTTTTCAAACTGTTAGAAAAAACGAAGCGCGTTATTAATTATTCACTTATTCACACCAGGCAGAGGGCGATAAAACTAGGAGGTACGCGATTGATATCGAATCGTGCCCGGTTCATGACGAGTCTTTTTAATGTTCCGGCGTTTGTGTTTCGCGCAATCGTAAAATACCGTTGCGGGACGTACAAATTCCTCGATGCCAGAAAGAATAACATTTTCTGAAATTTTCTCTCTTTCTCGTGTCGTGACTCACGCGAGATATCACGAGTTTTATTTTATTATCGTATACCGGGTGTACGATTGCTTTTAATGGATCTCACGAATTTTATGGGTTCATTTTCTGTATATCGCGTGTTATATTTTGTGAACGAATTGTCGCGGGACTGAAAGCGTTCTTTAACGAACGAGACGAGTAGAATTTTTTTCGTTAACTCGGTACGTCACTTTTTAGCTGGTTTTCTGCGAAATTTGAATTTATTTCTCGACATAATAAAAGTCATAAGGATTACTAACAGCCTCATTTTTTACAACGTAAAACTTGAGAATTTTTTTTTTTTAGCAAATTTGTTGATTATAGGACACCCGGTATATTAGACAAACAGCGTGCGAATACCACTTACTTAGTCACTCGCTCGTCACGAAATGCATCACGACAATTGCCTTTACACAATCTCCACCTTAGCAAAGAAAAAAAAATTACTCTCAGCCAATTGACTCGATTTTTCACTTTGCCCATGAACGAAAAAAAAAAACAACCCTAATTTTTCACCCCAATTTGATTAACTCGACTTGCATTTTTACCATAAATTCCGAGACGTAGGTAGCTCGTTTTTTTTGCCACAAGAACTTGGTAAAAGCGTTATCACCGAAAATTTCGTTATTCATCGAAGTGGATTTAATAGGCTCGGCGAGACAGAGAGAGAGAGAGAGAGGGAGAGAATTCTACTCCTCGAAGATCGCATACCTCACGCGAAAGGCAGCGTCTCTCGCGTCTACCACGAGCGTTTTACTTCATCTTGGCCTCGAGTATAGAGGCGCGAAAAAAGATTTACGAACTCGAAATTAGCTACCGTCTGGAAGGATATACGAGCCGCGAGCCCGTGGCGCAAACGCCTACCACCCCTTTTCGCCCTTAAACGGTGCACCCTAAAGCCCGTTCTCCGCCCAATCTTTTCTTCGCGTTCTTCTCCATACACCACCCTTCTTTATTTTTTATTTTTTCTCCTTTTTGTACTAACTTCTGGTCTCGACGACCGCGAGTATGCGGGAATAAAATAGAACAAAGCACCTTTTTTTTCACGGTACACGCTATTCGTCCAGCGAAGCCTCGAGTAAAATTCTTACGGGAGTGTTGTTTTTTCTTCATCTTTCGTTCGTTAAACGTCGCGAACCACTTCATTGTGAAATCAGTTACACTTTTGACGAGAATTAATAGTCGCGTGACTTCATCATCGCTGGTAACATAAAAAAAAAAACATCAACCCCTGTCTATAAACGAACGAGGCGTTCTGGTTTCGTATTTCTCCACTCCCACCAACCCCATTTACCGTCATCCAGATGGAAGAGCACAGAGCCGTAGCACGAAGAGGGCGGAAACGTCAGCAGAGATCCGAACGGGATTCATATTGTGTACCTATAACGACCATGGGTTTTCGGGGAAAACCTGTTTTTGCCCGACTGCACAAACGTTTGGAAAGCTGAACTGCCACCGATAAAGCTATAATACTCTGCGAGGTTCGTTTACTCGCGAGCCAGTAGCGAAAGCAACAGCGGTGGCAATAATACCAGCCAGCCAACGCGCTCTGTCTCTCCGGGGTGGTATACGCCATCGAGCTATCATCCCCTAACACCCCACTGCTTTCATCTCTTTTGGTCTCTCAATCTGTACACTACCCCACCAACTTCCTCACCGTTCTCCTCGACCCGAACCCGACTATTTTATCGAATTTCTCGAGCCTAGTTTGTTTTCAATTTATTTATTTATTTTGTTTATTTTTGTGTGCGCGTGTGTGTGTTTTTTTTCATTTTTTTTTATATATCCTTTTTTTTCATTTACTTTTTAATCAATTTTTCGGTGTCAGGTACGTTTGGTCGATGAGTCAAGAATTTGTGTACTGGTGATTTCGACACATCCCCTATATGCGGCAACGTATTGCTGATAATAGACGTGCGCGGGGTAATATGCAGCAGGCATCGTTATGAATGAACGAACGTTGCTCGTAAAATATTCGAATAAAAATGAATACTCGATTCCTGGTCGAGGACGAATATTAATTTTTATTGAAATATTTGACGAAGAACGTTCGTTGAAAAATTAATTTCCGTCGGTATGAAAAACTTGTAAATGCCTTGTCGACGATTATGGCGGAAAATATGATGACGAGAAATATCTGGTTATCAAAAACACACTCACACAATATATCAAAATTATTATCAGAGATTAACAAAAAATTCGACAGATCGATCGTAATCGAAAATAAATTTTAAAAAAATATTATAAATAACCAATTTCGACAAAATCAAAGCGTACATATTCTCGTGGAGTAATTACGATCCTTCACCGTCAAAATAACTTCCGTCGCATCGAGAATATGGTTTACCACGAATTTTCAACAAATCGAAAAGCCTTTAATTCGTATTTTCATAACTCCCGCGTTCGCGATTATCGCAGGACATTATCCGCAAGCTTCATTGAATCACCAGGCTTCCTTGATGATGAAAAATAAAACGACGATAATAATCATCCGCGATCCGAAGCGATCGGATGGATTTCAAATGATCATTAGTCGTATGAAATGTGAATTTACAAAACAAAATAAAATAAAATAAAATAAAATAAAATAAAATAAAAACTTTATTGGCCATTCAGTGAGTGCATCAGGGCCGGTTTGATGCGCGATTTTCAACTGTCAATGCAACGAGCGAAGGCCAATCCGGGAATGAGACGCGGCAATATTTCCGATAATTAACACAAACAATTGGGAATGTGCAGGGAACCGCCAAACCTCTGCTCGTACCAGAAAACATTGATGAACCCGATATATATATATATATATAAATGTAAAATGTAACATAGACAGTACGCATGGTCTCGTCGTATAAACCTTATGACACAATAGGTGGATGCGATATTGGTGAAAATTGTGGAAATTTCAAATTCATCGCACATTGTTAATGCTCTATCTATTATCGCCCCACTCCACTCTCCTCTCTCTTACTCTCTCTCTCTCTCTCTCTCTCTCTCTCTCTTTTTCCATACTCGCTGTTACCAATAATAAAGTCCATTACACATTGGATGTACCTGCATTGTACTGTGGAAGAGTGTTCGCGAGATAGGGGGACGCGTAGGTTCGGTACGCAATCTCACTGGGCTGCGCCTATGCTTCGCCTGTTCGGCTGTGACAACACGCATTGGGCGCGATACCGCGAGGATGCCCGCTTTTTGTTAGTACGTCGCGCCCTGTCGTAATCAGCACGCTTGTAATTGGAAACCAGCCAAATGAACCGTAACGGGTGATCGAACGTTGTCCTCTCAACCCCAGTTTCATCCCTCTCCAGTCGCCCTCTTTTTCTCTCTCTCTCTCTCTCTCTCTCTCTCTCTCTCTGACAATATAATCCTCATCCTTTTCCTCTTTCTCTCTGTCTCTCTCTCTCTCTTTCTCTCTGTCTCTCTCTCTCTCTCTTTCTCTCTGTCTCTCTCTTTCCCTATAGTCGTATAACACACCCTTTTTTCTCCTCGATAATTCGCGTTCCACGCATACACAACGTCGCGCATTTTTTTTCCGATAACCGTACGTATCGTCGAATCTTGGATAATGAAAATGTACAATATTTGGAAATCATGATGACGAGAGTATGCGCGCATGCGCGTGTCGAAGCGCGCTAGAGCGCATGCGCGTGGGCGCTTGCGCGCGTGCGTCAACGCTGACGCATGCATGCGCGTGGGTACACGCGCATGCGCGCGCGCATAAGCGCGTGCGGGCTGGCGATAAAGTGTTTACACGTGGGCCCGTGTGTCTTGTAGCTGTGTGTGTCCGCGCAATTGTGTCAGCGAGCAATCAAATTTGCTTTAACGAGAATAATTATACCGGCGTACACCCTCGCTCTGTGGTTCGTCGATATTAATTTGTCATCGAGGAATTAGGCCACGTGCATTACGTGGCATAAAATGAAAAAAAAAAAGAGAAAAAAAAAATCATATTAATACCGGCAATTTCGTGGTTCGCGCACGTATCATTATCGTCACGTTTCAAACATTTCGCGCTCTCGCACGACTCTCGGAAAATTACCGCGACCGTAAAATTCCAAACATTTAAAAAACAAGAGGGAGATTCATATGAAATATTAAAATTATATATATATAAAATAAAAATTATTAAATAAATTATTGATTCTTCGTAATTTTCATCGATCATCGGAATTTACAGAGCAAAGTCCCCGTAATATTCGACACAAATTCCCGTTTAGGGTCACTCCCGGCTCGTTTCGTTGCGTCGTCCCATGGACCAAAAATGTAGCGGCTAACGAGAATATACGAAACGCCCAGGATAATGAGATAGCTCGTGGATATTCGGACAACATTATAAACTCTCTCGTTCAATTCAAAGCCATGTACGTTATTGGACAACAGCGGGAGGAGTACGCGAGCAATCTATCGAATCGAATATCGCCGACGACTATACCTCTTGTGGTAAGCTCAATAGGCATGCCCTATGCGCGCGGGCAAGTTTCTCTTCTCTCCTGCGCGCACGTGCGATCAAAAGCGATAGACCCAGCGCGTTGTATGAGTATCTCTGTGTCTATATATATATATACGAGTATATGTACATGTATATATGTATATATGTGTATGTGTGTGTGTGTGTGTGTGTGTATACGGGAATAGCGCATGCACCAACGGAGGATCTCTGTGCGGGATAACGGCATTAATTGAATCGCTATCGGACGTGCCGTGGTGCCGCGTTATTCTATTACCGAAGCAGCCATTGTCTTCTGTGGTTTATAGTCCGACTATCCCCGCCCTCTCTCGTTTCTCTCCATCCCTTATTGCACTGCACAATCTCTCTCTCTCTCTCTCTCTCTCTCTTTCTCTTTCTCTTTCTCTTTCTCTCGCTCGCTCTCTCTCTCTCTCTCTCTCTCATCCCTCTCGGACTCACACCCCTGCATGTTGCTCGATTGCCCAAAATGCACGCGCGTTTGAGTATAGTTGAATTTTCACCGGGCACAGCGCGACAATTTTGCGGTAGATCGATCGATCGGCTCGGGCACGCCCGACCGACGTCGACGCCTCGACTTGGCGCGCGGATGTGCAAAAGAGGGTATCTCCTCCTCTCTTCTCTCTCGCTTCATCTCACTCTCTCGCTCGATTTCTCTCTCTCTCTCTCTCTCTCTCTCTCTCTCTCTTTCTCTCTCTCTCTAGCCGATCTCGCAATGAAAACCGCGCGTTATAAATTTAATAAACGGCCGTGTGCATTTGCGGCGCGCTATGTACCACCAACCACGATCTCTCCTCTCACCTCTCTATCTTTTTACGCGCTCTCTCTCTCTCTCTCGCTCTCTCTCTCTCTTAACCTCTTTACTTTCTCCCCCTCTCTCTCTCTCACTTTGTGTGTTTTATTCAACGTGAATAATACTACCAAAGTTCTAACGTAGGGCATACTTCACCCGTTACGTTCTAATATCGTCATAATATCGTCAGTTTGAGAATTTTCAATTAGCCAAAGTTCGTACGGTCGTATATTTGTCAAGAGGGGTATATCGAGGCTTGATTAATTTTATCCATCTTCGATAACTCATTGAAACGATATCGAGCCGTACATGAATGATATACATATATATATATATATATATATATATATATATATATATATATATATATATATATATCTATACGTAGCATCAGAGGTAGTCATAGAGAGATAGACACAGAGAGAGGGAGGGAGAGAGAGAGAGAGAGAGTGATAAAGCATGGCTGAGTGGGAGGAAACCACAGTGTTAACGAATGTGGACAAACAGCTAGATTCCGTGTGCAGCGTATGTACGAGAGCTCGACGTCAGTACCGGCTTAACCTTTGACCGATTCGAAATTACCACTGGCGTGCCCGCTTCTCTCTCAATACAATCCATGCGTCCCTTGCGGCGAGTACACACACACACACCCCCACATAGACACAATCACATACATTTACAAAGATGGATCGTATACGTTCAGGTACTATCGATGCCTGTAGCCCTCGAACGTACCCTCCCTCTCTCTCTCTCTCTCTCTCTCTATCTATCTATCTCTCTCTCTCTCTCTCTCTCTCTCTCTCTATCTATCTATCTCTCTCTCTATGATACGCACACGCATATATATATGTGTATATATGTTGCATCGCCATCAGGAATATCCCTGGGTACCTTGGCACTGACGCGACAGGTAGCGTCCTAATTGCGCTGCAATTTGCAGTCGCCTGTCCTATTGCTTTGTCGTTACTAGCATTTGTCTTGGGGGCACCCCGAATATCCTCTGAGAACGGATTTCGGTATAGCCAACGTAATGTACACAGGGCCTATTGCTTGTGCGCATTGGCGATACATTAGCAATATCGTTGAACCGAGTCAAGCATGGGGCGAGTAGGGGGGGGGGGGTGGGGGTGGGGGTGGGGCGAAGGGGATGGGCGTGATACGAGAAATTTAACATAGACGTTGACACTCGACGATCGATCCACGATGCTTAGACACGTGTCGAGAATTTTCGACAATTTGCATCGATCGTTACAAGCTCACGTACCTACGTACTCGAAACTTGGTTCAAATTTGAACTCAAGTACGAACCGATGGTCAATGGACGAGTTTTGTCGTAAAGTTAAACTTGAGATTTGACTCAAATTTATTTTCAAGCTTTGAGTCAAGAATTAATAAAAATATTGACGCAAAATTTGACTCACTCGTTAATTAAAGTATTGACTCGAATTTTAAGTTAAGTTTTGAGACAAGTTCTGAGTCAAGGGGTGAATCAATTTTTGAGTAACTTTTCAGTCAAGTATTTTGAAGCTCGCGCTCAACTTTCGTCCAAAGCTTGAACTCGATATATTCAACCACAATACGTATTCAAGTTTAATCTCAAAATTTTAGACCCCGATTTTCCACTAAATTGAATTCCCGTTCGAGACCAAACGCCATCTGGACTCGTTCGCGCGATACGCGATCGCGATTTGCCGATATGCACGCGCGATAATTATCGACATCTCGTTGTTAACCCTAAACTATAAACAGCGAAAGGCTGACCGTTGTTTCTGGCCCATGGCGGGGGTCATCGAACGATGACATTTGGTGGTAAATGTGGTTTTGGGTACCGCTAAGAGGATTGCGGGCCGGCATTAACCCCAGCAATAACCACTCCGCTTGTCGTAGACCAGGATTCGGCGCATTGCTTTCTGCGACGATCCCTGACTTGGTACAGGGTTATCCCCACTCGGGACCAACGTCGCGACACCCCTTGCCTATTCGCCAATGTTATCCCCCCCCCCCCCCCGAGCCCCATCCCGACCACCCCCTCCCATCATCTTCGCAATCCACTTCTCACCGTAATCGCCAACAACGTCGTATTCAATACCGCGATCACTTTATAGAAACCGGTCACATCGGTTTAGGTCCCACCACAAAACCATTTTCCCATACTCCCACCCACCCACCCCCACCATTCGCCCCTCCACAACTCTCTACGGAACATTACGTGCCGTGGCATTAAATCGGAATTTTTCATCCCCACCACCCCTAGCGTCACTCGATCACCGCTCCTACTACCCCTCGTATAAAGTCGTAAGCGTAAAAAAAGTATATCGGAACGCGTCGATTCCCTGAATTCCCGATGCCATCGAAAACTCACGGATTTTATAACCCCTATAGGCGATTTAACTTTTAAATCCTTATAAAGCGTTAGCCCCCTTGTGAAAATGTCAAAATCGGAGAAAGAACGATGAACGACGCGTGGAGTCTCGACTCGGAGCGCGTCCGTGATTTTCCTCTGTCGAGTCGCGTGATTTGCGTTTCTTTTTTTTTTTTCTCTCTATTTTGCGTAAGAACGAATTGAAATTTTTGAAGTCGAGCCGATGCGGCGAAAACGAGGGAAAAAGGCGTCGGGCGAGTTTTCGAAGCGTTAGAGTCGGGATACGAGTGCGCGACGGGGGTAAGGTTTGAAAAAGAAGACGGAGGGTTTGAAGAATGCAAGACTGACAAGGTTTATCGCCCTCGAGATTCGCGCACGAGAATTCTTCCCCTCGACGTCTCTTTTCTTCCTCTCGTCTCGTTCGAGCAATCGTGAGAAACTTTTTATCCGTGCGTTGTACAGAGTTTTCCTTCTTCGCTCACCACTGAACAGCATCCTTTCTTCTACCACGGAAAATACCGTGCGGTGTGGTAGAGAACCGAAGCTTTTTCTCTTGACGCAAATGGTGGGGGTAGGGGTGGAAATAATAAAAAAGGCAGGAAGAAGGGAGAAAGACGAAAGAAAAAAGTATACGTCGCACACGTCGTGGCACGCGCGGTCGACGGGACTATGCTTATACGCCCGGTAAAACAAATAGATTCCCGTTGCGGAAAAAATATTCGTCTATATTTCAATCCCCGGGGGTGGTGGGTGAGAGGGCGAAGATGAATACGAGGCACGGCGAAGAGGCGAATAGGCGGCTATTATTTTTCTCCGTTGCAGACAACACACGAACTCGACCCTCTACAACGAAGATTTTGCGCAAGGGGATGATAGAGGGAGGGAGAGAGGGTGCATCGTACTTTCAATTCATGTTTCTTCGTGTACCGAACAATTTTTTGTTTACACTCTTAGCAAAAAACGATATATTATTTATTCTTTTTTAATGAGACACCCGGTATATAGCTTTTTTTTCAACAAGAATATCCCGGTATATTATTTATTAATTTTGTAATCAAAAGACCGGCATGTCAGTTAACTCTTTAGGAGGCAACAACCGGTTCCGTGTGTGTTCGTTCATTCATTCATTCGTGGCACTCTCGTTCGTTGTACGGGGTGAATGTGCGACGGGGGTTAAAATCATTTTATTATATAGAGACATTTTAATGCTCGCATGAATAACTTAGGTGGGTACATCGTATTGGATGAAAAAGCGCGATGCTTTTCTCCTGACATTACCGGTTGTCAAAAGCGGTAGGACGACATATCCTGGGCGATATAAACGGCGACGATACTTACACGGAGAATCGGCGGAAGAGCAAACGACAAAAACAACACAAAGAGACATTTAATACCTGGACGAGAGAAATGGATGTTAGAGACATCCGGGGAAATCTTCGAAATACGTTTTAATCCCCCACTCTCTCTCCCTCCCTCTCATCCTCCCTCTCTCTCCCTCTCTCTCTCTCTCCCTCTCTCTCTTTCTCTCTATCTCTTTCGTACATTCATACATACACATACGCAGCCCGTATTCTCGTACTCTCGCGTCTCGTTGCCTGTCATACGATCAGCTAGAGAATACCAATCGCTCGAAGACTCCGGAAAAGCTTTACTTTAATTGACAGTTTCCGAGTGCTGTTTCGAGATGTGCCATTTCACGTACTTCCCCCTCCCCTTCTTCTACCTCAGTCTCGTGGCCCACTCCATCCCACCGATTTCACATAATCTCTGTACGTTCTACGAACCGTGGCTGAATCTCGAAAATATATCGAAGTATCTACGAGAATATAATAGTAAGCCCCATTTGGGCCTTATATATGCCCCAATTAATGCCCAAATGGTAGGTACCTAGACCTCTATATTGTCCTAACTAAGGCCCAAATTGAATGTGGGCCTAATTGTTATTCGTTATTTGATTTCAGCATAAGCATTGCCCTGTTGAGACTTGCATTAATTACGGGCCCAATATTCGCACCATCAAGGCCCAAAATAAATTTGGGCCCAAGATGGAATGAAACGTTTTTTTTTCTTCATAAAAATGTCGAAACTGTCGGACAGGCGGACTCCATTATTTTCATTGTCCCAGAAATTTTTGTCGTCGCACATGCGGGAATAAATCTAACGAGAAAGAAAGGAGAAGATTGAAGGAAGGGGTTTAGCTGCTGGTGGAAGGCGAGGAAAAGTCTTTGAAGTATACGATCTCCATAGACCGGGGGGAGAGGTGGGAGGACGCATAAGCTTCCGGGTGTTTCTGAGAACCGTAAACCGTTCCGGGACGAGTTTTTCGAAGCCCGAAGGCACATGCAACGTCCCCTACCGAGCACACTGGAGGGTGGGCCAGACAGAAAGATACGATATAGTTATAGCCCGAGTATAAGTTTATTGTATCCTATATAGAATATAATATACAGCTATAGCAGCGACTATACTCTAAAACGTGTGCCACCCTGGCGCGTATCGAACCTCCGGTCTTGGCCCCGAGGGGGCCGGTCGGTAGGGGATGGAAGGCTTAACGTTCACTCTTTACGTTCTCATTCTGCCGAAATGGTTACTCGTTTGAACTCACGACCTCATTGTTAAGGACCGTTTTAGCGCGACCGCTTCGTCTCTCTCTTTCTCTCTGTCTCTGTCTCTCTCTCTCTCTTTCTCTCTCATTCTCTCTCTACAGCCCAGCTTCAGGGTGGAATACTGCGGGGGAGTATCGAGGGTCGAAGGGTTAACAGGCCAAGCCGAGTAAACCGGTATACCTGCAGAGCGCACGAGAGGGAACTGCCTGACAGGACGTGGAAAAATAAGAACTTGAACACCCCCCCACCCTTCAACCCTCACCCCCTCTCGTTCTCTCTCAGTATAAACTGTTAGCGTAAGAGGTTTTTCTCTCCGACCACTATCCTACCTCACAGCGAGACGACTAAACTCTTCCGTTCATCCCTCTTACGCCGTTTGACCCGCCCGAATTTATCACTGGGAATTTCGTACCTTAAAAAAGCAAGCTTCGCCATGATGTATACACGTACAAACAGAATTGCTTTAAGGACCTTTCTGGAATTAAAAGTCATTCAATCGTTACGTCTTTAACGTTTACGTGGACGAGAACAATGGCTTGAGATCTTTTCATTTTTTTTTGTTGCAAGAATAATATTTAGGGGGAATTTTTATTTAAAATTTTTTTTTGTTAACGCTTGATAGTGAAATATTTTAAACTTGTATATCGCTCGTATAAAATATTCAGCAAGTTGGATATTACTTGTGTAAAATATAAGTTAAAAAAAAGAATTTAAGTTGATACGGGAACGAGTTTCAACACTGAAATTCTCTTAACTTTCATCATCGGCAAAGCTACCTCTAAGAGCAAGAAGTTTGTGAGACGTTGGCTTTCGCCAAACGAGGAAGTCTCGTCGATGGGCAATATTACGAGGAAGCAACGGTCGAGCTTTAACTTCGATCTTTATTTATTTTTTCTCTCATTCGAAACGTTGTCGATCCGTTCTTACGTCTTATAGAATCTTAACCGATGGAGGCGAGTACCCTTTTGTCATAGGCGCCGAGCTTTTTATTGAGTTTCTGTTTCATCTTCATTTTTATACTTTTGTACATTTAACGTCAAATTTTTAATGAATCGCTTCATAAATGTATATCAAAAAATATTTCTGCTATCCTTTCGATATTAATTTTCTTATCGTTAAATAATAATTGAAAAAAATGTACAAGAAAAACGAGGAAAGTGGAAGAATCAAAAAAATAATTTTTAAAATTTTTCCTCCACTTTTATTTTATTTCTATTTCAATTTTTTTAAAAGCCAAATATTTGTCGCGAAATATTTTCGAGTATTGAAAAGTAACATAGATAAATATTCCGTAAAAAAAAACGTTGATATATTTACGCACGTTTTGTTTTTCCCCTAAGTAGAAAAGTTGGCACAGCGCGCAAGTAGAAAAAGTGAGAGATAGATCAGACCGGCATCATCGAGCTAAAATCGCGATATAAGAAAATTATTATGGCGATCGAAACTCAAAAGTTCTTGTTCGATGTTTCGTGTCTGTTTTGCATAATTTCTTAGATCATAGTCCATAAGTGTACGGCCCTGGCGCGTGATAAAGGGGGTGGGAGGGTGAAAGTGGTACGTTGTAAAAGTTATCTAAAGCCAACGTTTACCGTTGAGCTTCTCGGCTCGTACTGTTGCCAGTACACTCGAGTGGGTACGGTGAGAAGGTAAGAGTTTCATATGTGTAACCCACCCCCTCCCCCTTCTCTCTCGTTTCAACCCCTACGTGTACGTTTAACGGGCAAAAGCTTTGTACACGAAGGGCTGATACCACGTTCAAAAACTTAGGATTTACAAATGGAAATGCGAGGAAAGTTTCTCGCTGGATGCACGAGTCCGTGCAGAAGTCAGAGATTCGACGCGGAGGAAGCCGCTACCGAGAGAGTACCGAAAACCGGGCCCTCCCATACCGCCCCCGCACTTAACAGCTTTTACGAGTGGGCGTACGTTTCATGAAATAGTAATTATTTTCATTTATCTTGTACAGCATGGTGCACCGTTGCGAAAACGAGATTGACTCGACGAAAACGTAAAAGCATCGCTACCCCTTTTCGCAAAACAGTCGGTTATTCCATTCTCCCTTGTTCTTGTATTATGGCAAGAGAGAGAGAGAGAGAAAGAGACAGAGAGACATAGAGAGGGAGAGAATTTTGTTATATACATAGTCTGATTTTCTCTCACCGAAAAGTTCAAAGCAAAAGACAACCGGGATCTAAAGAAGAAAGCTTAAGATAGGAAACGACGCTGTGAAAAATAATAAAATAGGAAACTGGAAGACTTACATTGGCAAATTTCCAAAGCCGACTCGAGCCCAGATATTAATTTTTTAGGTCATTGGAAATTTCGCGTGGGAAAGATCACTCTTGCAGAAGTAGGGAGAAAAGATATAGAGGTCAGTGAGGGTCGTTAGTACTCTGGAGAAAATGATTAATTCATAATGGGGTAAAAAATAATTTTTCTACTGTTTTTTTGTCTGAAAAATTTAACAAATACGTTTTCTGCAGATACAATAACATCATGCAAGGGTGAAACTACCTCTCCTGCCCCTCACACTCGTGATTGCTATAAAATAATCGAAAAATACGTTCTTTTTTCAAAAATTATATTTTTTCAATAATATTAGGAAAAATTGTAATTTTTTTTCTAATTTACAAACAAGAGCATCGTCGTTCGATTAATAAAATGACCAAAAAAGAATACAAAAATGTATTTATCATGAAATATCTATTTTCTTTACTCGTTTGCTCGAAAACGAAATCGATAAAACATGGAAAATCAAAATAATAATTCCAGTGCGAATGCGGAAATTCCATTATATTCGAGGCGACAAAATATCTGTTTTTTTCTTTTTCTTCTTTTTTCTTCTTTTTTCTACTTAAATTCGTCCGTTCGAAACGGAGAAAGGAGGAAATGCAACTTTATCGACATTTCGAGAGTTATGCAAGTTATTGACACGAAGAAAGTCCATCGACGTTCCTCAGCGTTATCGCATTGGTTGGTGCCGAATCAAAACGTCAATTTTAGTTCACCGGGAATTTCTCCTTGCCCTCGTACTTTATTCATTATAAATGCGATCTACGACGTTTCCGCATTTCACGCTACGTACCTAACATACCCTCGTTCGTACGGAAGGGGTCGAAGGGAAACGATAGAGAGCGAAGCTTTATCGTCGGTGTCGGGCGGAAACTCGCGTTACCTCGACAAGGGAAAAGCCTTTCTCTAGGTTTTCTCACGAGAAACGATAATGCTATTTATTTGAAAGCGAGAGGAACACATGGGAGATAGAGAGAGAGGGGGGGGGAAGAGAGAGAATCAGAAGTTGGCACTCAACAAGTTGGCCCTAGCTGCTTCTGCAACCGCCAATAGTGTGAGGAACTCTGGGCAACCGGAAGTCGACGAGTCCCGTGATAGTTTATCAAACCAGCGGTACTTCCCGGGAAGCGTACCAGCATTATTTTGTTACTCGTCGATATTTTATATCGCCAGTGGTCTCTTGCCTACACCTGCAGGTATGGGGCGTTTCACGACAGTACGACTAAAATTTTCCTCCGATGTTGCAAATCGACATCGCCATTTTCTTTTTTACTAAAAGTCGGGGGAAAAAGGGGGTTTTCATTAAATTAAAAAAATCGCGATTTTCGAAAAAAATCGCGTTTTTCTTTAAAAAATGTCTTGTCATGTCGTCGTTTTTCAAACTTTCGTTCTTCTTCAAAATTGACTTTTTCAATCAACAAATCCTCATACTCTTACGATACCTAAAAATATTTTTACATTTTTCTATTTATACAAATGCACACAATTTTCTCAAATTTTCATAAATTTATTTCATATTTTTGGCACTACGTTTCGCATGAAAATTTTTAAACGTTGTCTCTGAGGCTTCAACAAATTTGCAAAAAATCGAGAATATTGTTTTCGAATAGTACCGTGATACAGAAAATCGTGGAACTGTCTTGAAACGTCGTCGCACGATTTTGATCGAATTGTCATGAAATGCCCCATACATACATTTATGTATATACAGAAAGTCTTTCGGCATGACGTACTGGTGAGCAAACCCGGGTTGCCTTTTTGGTAAGAAACCACTGCGATGAAGTATATATATATATATATATGCGAGACAGGGCCAGAAACAGCACCGAGTTTCGATTTTATATCCCAGCTCGACGTGGTAGGACTGCCGAACCGGAGATTGCGGCTGGTAACGATAAGTCATGAGATGCCAGGGCTCTCCGCCTTTATATCTATCCCGGCGGTGATGCTTTTTCCTATCGAAAAATATACAGGAAAGAGAAAGAGAGACGAAAAGAGGGAGAGAGTGACAGAGAGGCGAAACACGAGAGGAAACAAAAATGTCAACGAAAACGTCGAGAACCAAAAAAAAACACCGTAAAAGTCTCGAATGGGATCGAGAAAAAAGAAAGAGCGGAGTATAAGACGTACAAGAAATGATCGGAAAATTGGCGGGCTGGAAAGAAAAGGCGAATTAAAGTCGAGAGAAAAAATATGGTACGGAATAAGCTAGAGTATTTTTCAAACCCTTAAAAAATCTCTGGAGGGTGAAAAAAAATTGAACAAAAGAAATAAAAAAGAAACGAACAACAACGACCCTTACATCAAGGGATGGTTATAAAATACGTTTTCCGAAGGTAGCTTTGAAAGTCTTGTCGGCGAAACCACGACGCTGTCCCGCGATCTTTATTGTGCATAAGTCAGGAAAATCCATTCTCCCCCACCAACACTGCGTAACGCAAAAGTCGATTTTCCGATAGTTGGTGACACGCGGCTGACTCTTACGTCCCCGCGAAGAAATCGGGCAACAGAGGGATGGGGTACAAACGCATCGAGTACATAAAACGCTGACACGGAGAGTCTTGAACAGGATTTGCCACTTGCTCGATGCGAGTATAAAAACTTCAGTCGCTTAGAATAATTGAGTTCGATTGTTGCGATCTCGTATCGGTGAAATTCACCGTGGCATCCAGCTGTCAAATTTTACCCCCGGACCGGAAGTCGTATGGTATCGCTTAATTATATTTCTCTCGTCTTATCGACGACATGATAAATTATATTAAATTAATAACGCTAACGCTGACGCTGTTACATATGTATTTCATCGTTCGATCGAATTATACGATATTTCGGTTTCACTATGTGATGGAAAATTTGATGAAAATGTTAAATTTTCCGATACGATTTCCGGCTATGAATTTATCACCAACGCGATATCAATTTCATATTTTAAACTGCCTCCGAAATGTTGTTATAAATTTTACAGTAAACAATGTTATAGTAATAATAAACTGAGATTATTGTTATTATTTTTAATTTAATACTCAATCCGTTATAATAATAAATGAAGATCATTATTATTCTTATTCTTATCGCTGTTATCAAATTCTGTGCGTGAAAAATGAATATACAATAACGAATTAATATTATTATTTCTTATTTTCAGTATTACCATTATAAATTTTATTTGTATATTATTTATAATATTATTATATACTATTATTTATTATCAACGTCATTATCATTATTATTATTATGACAGAGAAAACAAGAAAAATAATAATGATAATAATAATGTGGTTCAAACAAAATCGAGCGGATAAAATAAATTTATAAATCGTTTTGTACGTGGTTGCATCGTTACAGGATATTAGGTACGTGTAATACTTCACTATAGTACCTGATGCCAACCGCGACGAACCCTCGTTCGTTCGTTCGTTCATTCATTCGTAGACTAGCCACGACGGCCGGATACCGCGGAATATCCATGATTAACAACTCGGAAGAGGACTCTCCCTCTTCTCTCCCTTGGCGCGTATCGCAGCACCCTAGACTTTGCACGTTAATAGGTGCACCATCTCTCGTCATCGTCGTTGGAAACTCGCGACGATGAACTCATGAATACCAACCCCGTGAGACACGGGGGTTGAAGCGAGATGGGGGTGGCCGGAGGGGAAGGAGAGGTGGAAGGAAGGGCAAAGCAAAACGGAAAGAGCTAGTAATATGAGACTGAAACGTCGACTCCGCGAAATGACGTCGTATATCTAGGGGCATTTTCACTTTGCAGAGCAACGAAGAGATTTTATGTTGCGTCCTCTCGTAATTAATTATTTATTCCTGTCGCCAAACTTTGACGAAAATTTCGCGCTCAATTCCACGCGATACTAATGAAAAGCCGGAAAGGTCACCGACGTCGCGCTCTAATGCCTAGAATAGTAAATACGGTGCATCCCGTTACGTGTGTAACGAGAAAATGTTTTGAAATTTTGAAAATTATTTTTTTGGTTAAATTTTTTAGGGATGTCAGAACAATCGCCAAAATCGTGTTTAGTGGAGATATCGAAATTGGTTTTAGCAAAACTGGAAGTAGACTGCGGCTGTTTAATATTTGAATATTTTTTAGTTTTTTAAAAATTAGCAATAAAGTGTAAAAATTTGTTTCCCGTTACTTTAACCCTTTCATGGTGTCCGTTCGATCGGAAATTGTTTAGATATTAACAGTTTGCCGATCGAAAACTGTACAAATGTAAATTTTCCCGTTTTTTTCCACTTTTGATGAACAAATTGACTTTTTTAAAAATTTACTCGTACCAAAGGTCAGCACAGTTTTATAGGGTATTTAAATGACTGGAAACGTCCCGTCAAACAATAATACGACACTGTCATTAGTAAATTAAAACAATTTCTCGACGAAAAATTGAAAAAACCGCATATTTTTACGTTTTTTCAACTTTTTACCGGCGAATTGCCGAGAACTGGAAACAAGAATATGATATTCGTGTTCCACGGAAAATTTCCGGTTCTTCAAGCACCATATAAGGCTCTTTCCGATAAAAAAAAATCGACCCCTCCGAAGGGTCCGAACGCCGGAAGTCCGAAGGGCTAAACGCACCTAAACAGGATAAAATCTTTTTTTAACGACACGAACTTCATAGGGCTTTTACATAATGGCAAATTGCTCCGAGAAAACGAGTATAATATCTTCATTCCAATTACTTTTTTCAATTTACCGTTTCAAAAAAAAACGAAAAAACTTAGAACTTTCCGGTCCCTTCACATTTTTCATTCATACACTCTCTCTGCGAAGAAGAAGGAGAAAAAAGAATCTTTAACGCTCCGATTGAGCTTACAAGTCTCAAGCGATGCAATCTCTATAACGAGTACAACGAGAAAATAATTAAAGATAGATCGATGTTGTGGGAACTGGGTTAAAAGGGTGAAAATCCTTAGGGATGCTTTCAAGGGAGAGCAATAGAGATACGTTGAACGGTATAGAATAGAGGGTGTAAGAATAATAGGGTGAATCGTTTCCTTGCTCTTAATCGAAGCAAATCCAGCTTTTAATTTGTATCAGGCACCAACTCAAATGACGTCGCTTTTCGCCCTACCGGGTTTCTCTCCAAGGGTGTCCTTATCATCATTTTTTTTCTATATACATTCTCAAGTCTGTGTGTAAGGGGTCTCATACTCACCCTCTCACTTTCTCTCTCATCCCTGCCACTCCGTACCTCTCCGTTTCCCGTTTACTACACAAATATACTTTTTCTCGACTCTTATTTCTCCACCCATCTCGCTCGTTCGCACTCCTCGCTACATTTCTCAGCTCTCGTCTCCCCGTACTTCTCCAACCCTCCTTTCGCTCGGGCAAACTCCTTCACATTTTTCCTCGTCTCTCTAGCTTCGTGGCATTCTCATCTTCAACCCCTCTTCCTTTCGCTGCCTCTCTTACTCTCAGACACACACATACATACACATATACATACATTCTCACCCCCGCAGTCGCAGTTCCATCCTTTTCCCTTGCTGTCGTTAAAAGTTTCCGCTTTCGCACTCTCGTTTCACTGCTGTTGCTACTAGCGGCTCTGTATCGCCCAGTCCCGTTGCTATACGATTCTCATACCGCTGCCTCCCCAAGTATATTAAAGAAATAGGAGTGAGGGCGTACCTCGACTTCTCGCTTTCTCAAAGTATAGCACCGAGACGTTATAAAGCCGGTGCTACCGGATGATACCCCTTCGGAGATCTTTTTTTTATTATTCTTTCCTTCTCTTCTTTTTACGCGAGGCATCGAACCGAAAAAGGTAAAAATCAGTCGCGCACATAATTGTCCGCGGTATGCGCAGACAACCAATGGCGCGCGATAATAAAAGTAACCACCGAATACATCGATTCACAAACATAAAATTCGACTTCGATAAATGTATATGTACATATGCACGAGAAAATATATCGATGTATAAACGCAGTGCTAACAAATCTCGTGTACAATAGCACGGAAAAATACTTTTTCGTTCAAAAGAGCGTTCATATTCACGATAAAAAAATAAATAAAAAGATGTAAAAAAGCTTCGGGCGTGCAAGCTCGAACCAACAATCCGGATAAAATATCTCCTCGCTCTAGCCAATCCGTCGAGTAAACTCAATCGGATGGCTCTGAATCAATATGGCGCGTGGGGCGATAAATCAAAATTCAGATGAGATTAAATTGAAAATTAATCGAGGCAAGTATCGACGGGCTGTTTGATTCGCGAGAACTACTTTTTTTTCGTTCATCTTCTTCTTTTTTGCTCGCTGCCTGCGAGAGCCCGTTTGGGCTCTCGCGGTTGTATATAACGAATTACGAGAAGCGTTACGAGGTTCGGAAATCGTTAAGGTTCATGGCACGCGGAAAGTTACACTAATAGGAGAGAGTAGTCTGGTTATAACACACGCGGAACGAAGGAGACTGGCGTGTCTGTATCGATACCCTGGAATATTTGAACGAGACAGGGGGAAGGGGGTTGTATGAGAGGGATGAGACGCAGGGCTTCGATTTCTACAGGGGGGAAAAGTGGTTATCCGGAAGTACGAGGGGGATGAAGCCGCCCGAATGCAACCCCTAATGCGATATATATACATATATATATCGATATGGTGCTTCGAACAAATAGGCGGCCATCCAACGGTACACCGTACGTATCTCACGTATCCGTACGAGAGTCTCGAAAGTCGATAAAGTATCTGTACAATATAAAATACACATGGACAGTCGAAACGCGGTGGCGTAAGCGTCCCGGCTACGGCAACACAAACGTATCGCGTGGATATCGACGGTGGCGTTGGAGCCGGATAGGTACGAAGGGGTTGCATGCGCCACGGGGCGAAGCGTACGTACATACGTAACGTCGATGCACGGAAAGAGCCGAGGCACCGATAGGTTCGGCACTACGTGCTCATAGATATGCAAATGTCTACATAGAAGCCCGGCTGCACACCGAACAAGCCTGGGTGGCTCGTTCTCTCGCCCTATACCGATCAAAGTATTACTGGCTGTCGTGAGCCTGCTACAACGTACGAACCCTTTCCCTTGCCGCCATCTCCCCCCGCCCATCCTCCCCATAACCTTCGAAGATTGCAAATATTTGTTGCATTATGGCCGCTATAAATTCTGAAAATCAATAGCCTAGCCTGGCTCGTTCTTGCTGACCCGTTCTCGGAGCCTGAACGAGAAAGCCGCGAAGGTTTATACCACCGACGCCATCCGCGCGCATCGCCACTCCAAACAGTGCCTATTGTCCATTCGACCACTCGAAATCGTGTTTCTCCACCGTTTCTCCTCCTCTTCTTTACTATCTCTGTCGCTCTCTCTCTCTCTCTCTCTCGCGCGCGCGTTCGATGTACTTCGGCTTTCCGAATTTCTCCGCATCGTGCGGATAGAGTTTCCGCTATTCTGGCGAAACTCCACCACCCTTGCCCGCTCCTTCGGCTCACTTTTCGAGGACCACACGTACGTAGAGGACACACTTGGGAGAGTTTCGGCGATATATCTCAAGCTCGAAATGGCAAATGCCTCTCTCGCGGAATATCTACGACGGGGACGGTCACCATCGGAGAACCGACGCTTGGTTATCCTTGTGTATGTGCCAATTTGGGACTGCCGGTAACACCTGCGAACCTCTCAGATACGATCCTCGAACGTTAGTTTTGTAGGTCAACGAAAGAGGATCCACCAATGTCGAGACGCGGGATAAGCGTGAGGATGCTGAGTAATTAAAAAAAAGAAGAAAAATAAATGATGTAGAGTGGACAACATGTCGACAGACACCGTTGATCAAGAAGAGCATAGGGAAAACGACCTGATCTCTGGTTTTCACTCGATAGGGCGATGCGTTCAAAATGTTTCAGTCGCATCGGCGCTATTTACATTATATCGATGCTCCACCTGAGTTGAAACGGTCATCCGCCAGATGGCGGCACCTGTCACTTCTTTCGGCCAACTTCAAAGCGTATCCAATTTGACGATTCTATGAACGTATTTCGATCAACGAGGACCGAACAAAGACAAGTTATGCACCTAACTGATAATAACGGAAACGTTGGGGTCCGATGTGGGAAACTCGATGACGTTAATATCGATCTAACCACCATATTAGCGAACCAGCCACTTTCGAAATATCCTATTTTAACGCATAATACCGATACTAATAGAGGCTTTGGATCCCACAGAGTTATCTCGAGCGAACCTCATCTTCTCCTTTCCTCTCCCTTGCACTCACTCTCGCTCTCACTTGTCTACGTTACCCTCCGACACTGACATTCTCTCATTGACGCAACGAACTGCAGTCGCTGCCTCTTGTTTCCTAGTTCGTGGCATCCCTCTCGGTCTCTCGCTCGGCGAGTCTACCCGATGCTTCGGTTATTCCAGAATACCGTTGAAACAGGCCAACAATGGCAAGGTAATGCGAACGTCAACCGTCTACTACTTGATTGCGTATTGTTGTTTGCACTGAACCATCAGCCGATGCCTCCTACTATATACAACCATCCACTTTCATAGTAGCGCCATCGGGTGCACAAAACCCCCTTTGCTGTCAGCCCTGTGCTTCATCCTACCGTGTCTCCTCGCATCACATCCCATCGAGGGACTGGTTATGCGCTCGTCAATAGGATAAAATAGCCTTAAACTATGACTATGTATCGACGGACCTGGTATACAGGCCCAGAAAGCAATCGAGAAATCGATCCGACTAACATCGTTGCTAACGATATCGACAGCTTTCCGAATAACGACGACGGATTGTTTTCCATCGAATATAAACGTGTTAAGAATACGCTAACAATCGCGAATGATGTATCAAAAATTGCTTTACCTCGTAACGAAAAGGCAACAACAGAGTAGACGCGCTTTGGCAAATAGATCACGTCGTTGGCAATTAATTGTGTTATAATGCCATGGAGAGAGCGTAACTTTGTAGTCGGGGCTCGCTTCGAATAACGGAAGGCGAAGCGGAAGAGAGCGCGAGGGAATGGCAAGCTTCCCGCTCGTACTCTCTCGTCGTCATCGTTTCTTCGCCTCTATCGTGCTCTTTCCTCCTCTGTACCTTGTCGTCCCTGCGTCTCTTCTCTTCCATACCTTCGATATATCTTTTCCGGCGAGGGAAAACGTTGGCTTCATAATTTTCTCGGTGTAATATCGCGAGCCCCACGGAACTTTGGCCACGTACAACACAGACGAGAGATTCATATAGAAGGTAAAGAGAAGAAGAGGAAGAAGAAGAAGAAGAAGAAGAAGAAGAAAAGGGGAATAAAAAAAAATAAGCAACAAGAGAGCGTCCCCGCTGCTTAGTTTGCCCCGCTTCAACTCGTTCGCAGTGCTCTGTGGCACAACGTGTATAACGGAAAAAGCCCCGATGGCGCACCCCGAGTATGGGGGATGCGACGTCGTCGTCGTCGTCGACGACGACGGCGATGAGAAAGCATATTTCTTTATACATCAAAGTAAAAAAGATCTGGTCGCGTGTTGCGGTGCTCGAGCAACCTCTGAAAATTAGACGTAAGGCACGAGATGGAGCGAAGGTGGTGATGAAAGGGTGAGGAGTGGGACACGACAAGGTTGAGTGCGGTAAACTCGAGCGAAAGGCACCACCGCCGAACCTCAAGGAGCTTCATTTCTTTCCTACTTCTTCTTCTTCTTTTTTTTCCCCTCCTACTCCATCCTCTTCGCCACGAGTAATCTCGACCAAAGATGAGTTCCTACGATACGTGAAAAGATGTATCAAGACACGAATAATCGCAAAAACTTTGACAAAACATAAAAGTAAAATCACATCGTAAATTCTGGTTGCAATTTTTTTGATGGAATTGGATGTGTCGACTGGTTGAAATGTAAACACGTGTTTCGCTTTTGTCTTGTACGATGTACGGCGTAACGTGGAGAACTAACAAATGTGAAAATGAGTGCAGGTGAGATAGAGGAAAAAGGAGATCGACAGGTAACCAACATAGGATTAAAGTTGCTGGGAGAATGAATCGAATGAGCAGATCCGGGAGAAAAGCTGCAATGGAACGTCGGTATATGGAAAAAAGCAACGAAGTTTGAATCGAGCGGGAGTAGGAAAGAGCGAAGCTAAAGTCGACCGTGCGAAGCCGATATCGTTTTCCAAGCGTATATCGACATTTAGTACTTTTTTATAGCTTTACTGGCTTTCTCTCGTAATGTGAAAGGGTTCATTATAGCTGGGGCGTACAAGCGCGTGTGTACTTCCAGTCGATTCGAATATCATAAAAATGCGGGAGAGTGCAAAAGTCCGTAACATAAATGGTACTGGAGAATATTATTATGGGTCACGTTCGTACACGAGTTGATCCAATGGGGGAAAAATGTAAAGTAATGCAACCAGGGAAATGAAAAAGAAACGGTCGGAAAACTGGGAGAGGCCGCGTGGGAAATTTGTACCCGCGCGATGTCAAGATTTTCTCTATTAAAAAATAAAAATATAATTTTCGCCCGAGATGGGTAAAGGAGGGTCGTCGAGTACCACGGGTCAGTCATGATATCAAATTCGGCATGGCATGGAAAAAGCTTTCATACATTTTAACGTGATACTATTTTTTTAAACATTCGTAGTCAATAGTGAACACAAAATTGCAACGATCAATCAAGAAAATTCAATTCTTGCGCTTTCGTTTTCTTCAAGGTTTTGTTCGATAAAAATCTGATACTGTTACTATGTTAAATAATGGTAAATTTATGAAACTGATTTCCTTATTCAAAAGGCCCTTAAAAAATCTGATAATAAATTTGGTACGAAAAAAATGTTGGTTGAAAATTTGTTTATCAAAGCGACGAGTTTGGTAAACAAGAGCAAGAAACCATACAAATTTATCGCAGATGCAGAAATCTTCGGGGTTGTTACGTGAAAAAAAAATTGTTCGTTAAGTATTGTTTTAGCGACCTTGTACATTGCTCCCCGACCAAACTTACCCCAAAGTGAGACTTAACCGCTGTTAGCCACAAAAAGACAAGACAAGCTGGAACGTGGAAATTTGCATCGAACGACGGTAACGTATGCCACTACATTGTCGAATTTGTTTTACGGCCCTACATTCTTCGAAAAGGAAAATCTAAGATTCGAAAGTAAAAACCGACCCGATTTACTCGCACTCGCTTTCGCACGATATGTCTTTTGCAAATATTCTCCATGGTTTTAATGAACTTGGAATAGGAAAGTAGTTCTCTCGTTGTAGAAGATGGAAAATAACGAAAAAATGGAGCCCTCTGGTGATACGCGCAGGCATAAAATACTCATGGGGATCGATATGTTAGGTTTTCCGTCATCAAAGCTTTACGACGTTTTCCACCAGCGCCGTGGAATAATATGTAAAATGATAGCACGATAATCTTGGAGAATCTCCATGAATATCCTGTAGTGGAATCGTCATGTTACTCTAGAGATTGGAAGATCAATAAGAGAGGGAGATCAAATAGGGATTACCAATGGATAATGCCATCAAATATAGAGAATCCTTCTCCATTCTGAATAAATAAGTGAATGTATAAGTGATTAGTGGTTGATCTATAAAACAAGTTAATCTAACAATTAATCAAACTTCTATTTGATTTTATTCCTTCTGTAGAACGTCAGGACACTAGCAGTCTACCAAGGTCCACTTCAAATCGATCGATTCGACCGACCAACTTCATCAAAATACTAATGAGAAAAATTGTTACTGGGCGTCTAATTATTCCGGCCTTCACACAACCGAAAGTATGGAGAACCGAAATAAGTTTCTCATACGGATAATCACTGTTCCCAAGATACTAAAGTTGTTCACTGAAGGATAGGCCAGTTAGGTGAAACCACCCCGATATCATGCCACGCTCGAATTCGTCGGGAATTAAGGCACATGAGGGGGACATAACGAAGGTAGTTTCTTGGTATGTGCGCAAGCCACACAGAGGACTCAGATTCCAAACCGAGGAAAGTTTCCTGATTTAACGCGTGACCGTGTGGCTGGGCCAAGACGTTTGAGTATGAGTTCTCGCGGACTCGTTAAGGACGTAAGAGAGTAACAGCAAGAAGGGAGTAAAAGGAGCCAACGTCTCTCGTTCAAGACAAAATCACAGCCCGGCACAGATATTTAACTTTAAGTTGTCACGGGAGTTGTCTATAAAGAGAGACAGCGAAGAAGGGAAGAATGACGACGGGGAGATGTTCTTGAGAGATGAATAAAACGTGAAGGAAACAGAGACACCGGCTACCGATGTGTCTGTGTGGGTATGTGTGCGCGTGTGGGTGTGTGTGCGTGCGCGCGCGCGTCTGTGTATGTGTGTGCAAAATGAAGAGAAAGGGGTTGGCTTTTGCACAGGGTCGCGGGCACACACCGGTGACTACGAAAGTTTGCGGGACAAAGGAAACTTGAGTCATACGTTACGTAGCAGACGTGCCATGACACATGCACAGAAATATACAAGAGGGTTGGTTTGCTCTGACTCTAACTTGTCCTCGCGTGCACAAACTCCCACAGCAGGACGGAGCTAGGGGGGAGGGCGAACGAGGTAGAGACGAAAGAGACGAGAAAGCCAACTCGTCTGCTTCGTTCGCAGTATTTGGGTAGCCCATAGGTGGCAAATGGATTCAGTGATCGGCCGAGAAGGGTGTCCCGTCTTCTAGCCATAGGTCGTACACTCCCCGGGATTGTAACCTATTCTCCTCTCGACCGCACGTCCCAATCTCCCATGAGGGATGAACGAGGTTCCAACTGATCCAAGTACGGGCTGCGTGAGAGGGTGTGGATCAGGAAGAAGTAAATCCTTCTGGGCTAACAAGGAACGAACGAATTCCAGCTGATCCAAGGTAGGACTGCGGGAGTGGGTATGGGATCGGTAAGAGATAAATCCGTCTGGTTTAACAATAAACGAACGAGTTCCAGATGATCCAAGAGAAGTGGGACTGGAAGAGCTTTGCATCGGGAAGAGAAGCTTCCTAAGGTATAACCGCAAAGATGCAGGAGGTCATTCGCAAATCGGAGATCGGCGTACATCCGGGTGACCCAAGATTCCATTGTCTAAAAATATTAATCGGAGTAAGAACAGAGGCAGGGAGGGAAAGGATGCTCGAAGGTTAGTTCCGATAGACTAAGGGCTGTTGTCAACCGCCGATTCGGGTCTCGTAGCCTCTTGGTGGATCTCCAAGGCGAACGGGCAGTCTCATTCTCACATCCCGATAACTATATATATTCCTCTTGGCCCTCCAACACCCTCTGCTCGCCATTCTATGCCGCGTTGGAGGTACGCTGATATTAGAATACTTCGAGACCATATATATTATAGAGCCCCTACCCTCTGGGTGCCGTAGATCCTGGAATATCCGAGCTCGCACGCTCATGCGGTCGTCTTTTATCAATATGGCCTATTCCCTGGCTCCTTTCCGCCTGCCATCGTCGTCTGTATATGCCCCGACGACCCCGGATGTTCTCGATATTGTCTTGAACTTTCGAGTCTCGCAATTCCTGAATCGAGACTGGAATACCCATTGGGTCTTCGACTCACCCTACCTTGGATATAATCGATCCACAGAAGGAGTCCTAGGTGTAGGCGTTCATTGGAGATGGTCCGGTGGAGGCTCTCATTCGAAGATAATTTGGTGAAGGCATCGACGAGGGAATGCCTTGGCGAAGGCGTCAATAGTGTTACGTTATGGCGATGGCACTTGCAAATGACGCAAGATGCGCTCGTTAATTTCATACAGGAAATCCGTCAAACTGGTCTAACGACAACTTTACGAGTTTCCAGGCCCCGGCTCTCCTGATTCATCGACGCAGGCTGAACTTACCGGTTAACGTCATAGATATCAATCCGCAACAACTTCATTCGACGCCGCGGGTCTGCACTGATAATAATAACCCATTAAAGCTCACGTATCACGTGATATACTATGTATAGACGTGTAACACAAAAGCGTCGATGGTTGTTAACACGCCAAGCGCTTGCTCCGCGAGGCGAGGGAGGTAGGGGTCACTCAAACGAGACTCAGGAGGAATGAAAATAGCGACCCCTGTTACAATAGTAGTACTAGTGGCGATGGTGTATGTACCGGCTAATAGTTGAATCGCGCATACGTGCAATTAAAGGGTACTTTCGTACCCGCGTGCCCGTGTGCAACATTACCGAGGGGTTTCGTGCGAAAGTGTGATTCGAAACAAGAACACGCGTTATAAACCGGCTCCAAGAGCATTAGCCTCCTGAACCCGCTATAAAGAGTGAGAGTGAGAGAAGGAGAGCGGCTGCAACGTGACAACAACGAGGTAGGGTTGTTGGACCGAACCCGTGCACTGGACGGCTCGCTCCTGTTTCGACACTCTTAAGTATAATCGGGGGTAATTAAAAAGTAAATTTTATATAAAAAGGTGCTTGACAGGAAATACGAGCTCATTTGACGTTTACAAAGTGCCTGTGGATTTGCTGCGCGCAACAATAGCACCGATAAGTCGACAAGGTCTTATTACCGGTGATAAAACTTCATTAACCTCTTAACTGCCGACGACAAAGATCTTTACCATCGGTGAAGAACTTCGTTATTCTATCAAAACTACCCTATTAATTTCGAAATATCTAAGGAACGATCATGATTTTCGGGATGTGCGAGAAATTTGTGGTGAAAATAAGCGCTCTTAAGGTTTTCAACAATATTTTTAAGACTTTCGGAAAGAACTCCCTGGCCTAACCCGTCACGTCACTAATTTACCGACCAGCTAACGAGTTGGCTGACTAATTTGCTATACACCTTAGAGCACCCGGTGCTTGGTTCGTCTATTTTATATAGGACACCCGGTATATCGCCACCTCGATTCCCATACACCGTAGTGACGGCGACGGTGAGATTATTTTATGATATAGAGATATAAATATATATTACCCTACGTACGAAGGGTGGTGGTAGCCTTATCAGATCTTGGACAATGTAATGCAATATAAAATATCGAGTAACATTTGTCTATTCCCGACTGGCTGATATTGCAGGATTTTATCGCCGGTTATGGGATACCTTATACGTGAATCGAACGACTGACCATTGCTATTGAGACGTATATACATTTGGAAATGGTATGCAATCTTGCAACGTGGCCAAAGAGCTTTTGCCCGACTGGGTATGAGCCTACGTAGCCTTAAATTTCTTGCCGATATCACCTATCGATATCTGGGACGCTTTTCCCCGAGAACTGGTAAGGTACAGCTGTATGCGAAAACGTAAATATCCTCCGTGGTGTGATTCATAGCTGCACGATGTACTCGGTAGTTAAATGTCTTTTGCCCCCGGTCCTGGCGACCATTTAAAACATTCTTTCATTGATTCCAAACCGATGACGACGACAACGCGACATCCCGAACGTTCCATTTTCGAACACAGTATCGACCAAATCTGACAGTCGTCGATTTCTCTCGGGTGGAAAAATTTGGCAAAAATGAAAAAAAAACTGTATCAATTCCGAAAGACGCAATTAATTTATGACATTCCCGTTACGTCGCAATGAAGATTCGCCACACGTCCATCGGCTATATGTCAACCTGCATGGATGATATTATTTAAAGCTGCTTTATCGTTCGAGCTTTGTTGGACGAGTCACAGTTCATTCGCTGGTTCGACTATGATATTAGCCACACGAATGATGCCGTGACAGAAATAAGCAAGAAATTATTCGTGCTTCTCCATCAAATACACAAACTCCATGGTAAGAGTCAATTGAATTTCGTAAATGTCACTCGAGTTCAAACTTAAGTACGAATTTAACCGTATGGTCATGAAATTAAGTTATAGCTCAAGGGCATTCTTAAATTCATTTTAGTATAAGCGTTAGTGCAAAATTAATTCTGTTTTTAAGATCACTCAAGGTCAAACTTAAATTTACACTTGTATTCATTCCTAAATTCACTCAAATGCAAGTGTAAATTCGACATTAATTTTATAGTTGAATTAACTCAAATTTAAACTTAAACTCGAACTTGATTCCATTTTTAAATTCCTTTAAATTAGGACTCAAGCTCCAACTTAATTTTATGCCAGTAACTATGTTGGTCATAATAGTCGAAGGGAGATATAAAATTACCACACTCTCTTTTCGACAAAACACAATCAAGAACACTTCATCGATTTACACTCAGTACTATATCCGTCGAAAAGAATACATTTTCCCTCAGGAGTATACAAATTGTCTGGGTTAGTAAAGACTTGGGGTCCGGCTGGATGGATCTGATGTAAAAATAGAATATACGTATATATATATAAATGAAGAGAAAAAGAATTGAAATAAAAACGGGAAACATTGAGAAAATTGGAAAACTTCATGAATAATTCAAGAAAAGTATGGAGGGGGAAAGGGAAAGAGTGGATCGCCGGCGTATGCTCGCCCGGTTTGCTGCTGGCTGTAATAATCGTTTACATAAATGCATGGTGTGGACGGTCGGGGGGGGGGGGGGGGGGGGGGGTATGTATGCGTTGAAGCGAAAGTAGTTTGGAGAAGAACAAGGAGACTTTTTTTAGAGCCCGGTCTAACGCATAAATCTCTATAGTTCAACCCTGTATAATGCGGTCCGTTCTAATACCGCGCGAAAATTTCCCATAACCAGAAGTGACATTTTGTGGAAGTATACATACGTAATATTCATTCTCGTAACAATAATGGCCGGAATAAATTATTACCTCTCTTTTTTTCTTACTTGTCGATGTGACTTAAGGAAGAGCGGGGTCACTTGCATCTCTCTATGTTTCCTGTTTGTCAATTTTCGGCACCAAGCCGCCCGATTAACCGTTATTAGAAGATAGATTAATGAAGTGTGCTTCTTCAGCTTCAAAATGACGATTGGTTCAAGTCCGTAACCCTAATACTTCGCCCGTAACACCTAGATGAATTCGGTCACATAAGTGATGCAATTGACCCCGCTCTCTCCAATTATATCGCGCGCCGTGAATTTCACTCCCCAACCGTAAGTTTAATCGATCAGAATTTCAAAAATGCATTTGATGCATAAAGACAACGCTCATGAATCATAGAAATAATAATACGAGAAATGAATTGCCTCTTCGCGAAACATGGAGCGATTCAAATGCAGCAGTAACCCTCAAGCCGATGCATTAAGCTAATGCCATCTCGAGTAAGCCGTCTTCGCGATTCTCATTCTCCTCGATCCCTGTCTCACTTTCTCCTTCTTCTTCATGGCTTTAACTCTCAACGCTCTATTTAATTCAGCCTCGCATCCTTCACCCGCCCGACTAATGTATTCCAAGTACAGACGAAACTACAGTGAAACATTTAACGGAGTATTTGAGAGGCTTGGAGTTTGCTGAAACAAGATGGAAGCCGATGCATTCAAGATATTCGTACTATATTGCTTGTGGAAAACGCTGATTTTTCCGAAACCCTTAAGGAACGAAGTACGAAGAAACGAAGAATGAAAGAAATCGAATATTATCGACGATACGAAAAAATCATGCATGCAAGGAAAATTGTAAAACACCGAGTCCATTTCCATAAAGCTCTCGAAGCGAGACGCGATCATAGCGCCACCGATCGTCAATTGAGAAAATTTAAGGAAGATTCACTTCGCGAATGCAGTCGAGAAAGAAAATTACGTTCGAAGTTTTCCTACGTATGTTTGAATATTCCTCAAAAATTCAACGTCTTTTTCGACTGTCTCTCTAAAATAAACTTCAGTCTATCTTCCTTGATACGGAAGTGGAAGATATCGCTTGAACGTACTAAAAGCACGGGATCTCATATTTCGAAACGTTCGAATCTAAAGACACTACGCGACGCTGAAATTGAAAAAGTGTTGCCATCGGTCTATCTCCTTTCTACGAGTTTCGTATTATCCTTACTTATCGGTATGTGTATAGATGTATTTTTGTCCTACCGAGAAACGGATATATAGTCTGTAACGGAATTCGCATACTCGTTTGCACAAAGTGACTTCCTGAAGTATCGACCGAGTGTATATCCAATATAGAATTGATTCGATCCAGGTTCTAGGATACGCGAATACTTTATGCTCGATCATCTGGAATTTGCCCTCATATTTTTCGCTCTACATACGTAAAGCATACGGCAGTGACGTGTACTCTTCCTTATAGTTTTCATCGCTTTACGAAAAATACAAAAGGAACGTCATTCTTCGTGATACGGATGTCACCAAGACCCGTGAATGTACGCTTTATATCCAACGGCACTCGAGTTTTGTAAATTCTGGTTATACAGACGGACAAGCAGACATCCAATGCCGAGATCCTTCCCCCTGCGTCATACCCTCCGCGAGATTTCCAATCAACCACCGGAAATAACGTCTGAGTCGGAGATGAGATTTTCCACAGGCTGATTCCAAGGCTCCGAATCATCCTCCTCTTTAAATTATTCCGAGAATTTCTCAGAAAACGGCTGAGCTGGATGAAGAGGAATATTTTATTCTTAAATCCAACCTTCTTGCAGACCCATTAGCGTTTCGAAGTCGGTGACACGATTCTTTCATCGATGTAATAAAAACTTTTTACCGAAAGGTTTATTTTTAATTATCGAAAGTTCACGCTTGACCGAATAGTGATCACTTCGGGTGGTGATTCGCACCTCACTTCACGCATCGAGTCCTTCGCATAGGCTACTTTATGTTTTCTATCGTTGTAAATTTCTCGATAATGTTACATTTTATACGATCGTTACGAATCCAAATAGGTCGTAATTCCAACAATAACAGTAAAAATTAACAGTAGACTGTAAAAATCATGAGGCTGTAAAATGTTAGATGCATTTCTTTTTTTATGAAAACGCTGGACCACTACATTTTCGGGATAAACAGATTTTCATTCAACATTACGTTCCAAATTACTGAAATAATTTATGAAATAAACATTAACATCAACTTTTGTCATTGGATAATTATTAATTCCTTTGTTTAATCACTTTTTCCAAGACATTTTTTACACCTTCAATTTTTCTCTCTTTTATCAGGAGGAACGCGACATCGTTATGAGACGCTCCAATTACAGGAATATTTCATCGTGTCACGAAATCATGTTACAATGAAACTCGGCGAAACTTCAATATTAACTTCATCGCCATCTTGTCAGCGAAGCGGATGAATCGTGGAGAGAACCCTCTTCAATTTGCGCTACGCAAAGCAAATAAAACATAGCTGGATATTGATTTATCTCTGGTGACAGAGGATGTACCAACGGTTATAATTAGAGAGCCGTAGCCATGGTTAGTCCATGTAATATTTATATTGAGCGAAGCCTACGTGAACAATTTGTTTTTTTCACAAGAAAAAAAAAATAATAGACCAAAGGTGACTGCGGAAACTTCGGTAAGGTAGAAGAGAGCTGAGGTGAACTGGTGCTTTTGAGAGGGAATGGCTATGATAGAAAGGCCGAAGCCTAAGGTTCCCGGAGACGAGAAACTCTAGTTCCGTCATAGAAACTAGACGTCGAGGCACGAGGCAGATTATGCGCGAGTGTAAGGAGCGAGTGTCCTCATTATGCCGAGTACTCGCTGTCATTTACGCCGAGTTACCAAGAATTCTGTAGGGTCCTTGAAAAGCTTCTCGCTATCATATACTCGAGCCTCGACCGACTACTCGTCCTCCTTTGCTATATCACTCCGCTTCTCTTCTATACACTCTGTCTCGGCTCTCTTTGCTTCGCTGCTGAAACGCAATTGCCTTTCATATATCTCTTACATCTCGGTCATCAGTCATTCGCAGCGAGAGATTCACTAATAAAAAAATTTGTTTTCTCCCGTATTTATTAATGGACATGGTTCTAGCACCCGTTCGTGTTGATTCATCGCATGACTGATCAGGTGAGCAGTGCACCAGACTGAGCCAAGTGGACGAATGAAATATTGATTCGCGCATACGGGTTCTTCTTTGCGTCCAGGACAACATTTAACCAGACGAACTAAAATCTGATTTAAAACCTAACCTGAAACCTAGCCTAAAATCTTAGCAAAGATCTAACGTTGAGTTCAATCTAAGACCTAACCCAGAAATTAACGTAAAACCTAACCTAAGTCTAACCTAAAACCGACCCTTTGTCTAACCTAAGACCTAGCCAAGAAACTAATCTAAAACCTAACCCAATACTTAACGCAGAAGCTAACCTATAAATTAAGTTAGAACCTAGCTTAAAACTTAACCTAAAACCTAATCAAGAAGCTAACCTAAGGCCTAACCTAACCGCAAATCTAAGATCTAAGCCTAAGTACCCAAAATCCTCGATAACACACGTTTGAAAAATTCTGGATTCAGTTAACACGCCCGCAACGTGTTTGCATTCATTTTTTTTTATTACGCCATATGCTCGCCGCGCATTCTTTTCCTCTTAATGCTCACGTAGGCAAGAAGTAGGAGAAGTTGGGGGGAAAACGCTACGCAAAAGTGACAAGTGCAGGGTCGGCCAAGCCCGTGATTTCACCCGGGAAACTTCAACTACTCGCGACGGGTCTTGCATACGAAAACAGCATTGGGATTTAGTTTTCGAGGGTAGTACGTAGAGAAGCAAGGGGGAGTGTACACGATCGCGTGTCTCTGGTCGCCCAACCCTTCGCGGCTTCATACGTGCGAGGCGTTATTCGCTTCTACCGACGCCTTGATATCGCCATAACCGGGTAAGGAAACAGCATCGGCCCGTGTACTAATACGAGAGAAACAACACGTAGATGTATTCGTTGACGTACACCCCTCCTAGCTCGTCCTATCGATGGGCGAAACAACGACGAGGACTCGGAGGAAAGTGCTCTCCCTTTCCTCACCGTTGAATACACGATTTGGTCGGGACGAAGATGAGAAGACCCGTGCAACATCTCACGTGCATGTCATACAGAAAGATGCGATTTAATAGAATTTTTGTTCCTCTTGTATCTGCCAGAGGGAAAACAAGAAAATTCGTTGCAGATTTTGTGATTTACCTGGCAGTCTGTAAAATGTCTGCCGACTGCAGAATCGGGTCACCCTGTAGTAATTTCAAAGCTTGTCTGTGTGCCGGTTTTGTCACGGAACGAAAATGGAAAAGTTTGATGATCGTGACCAGACGGAAGCTGCTTTTCACCGACGAAGTTCACAATTGCAAAATACCCAAATAACGTCCTTAATACATGTTTTATATTGATAATCCATATCCAGGGTCTTATCGAAAGCAATATTTACATAAATAAATGATACTCTAATTACTTTTTCACTAATATCCTTTTAAAAATGAATAGAGTGCTTTTTTATGTTTCTCGTACAGACTTTAACGTAATATTGAGCAGGATACGCTCCATCAATATTAATATTGCAAAGATGAAAAAAAATGTATCGATTTCATGAGATAATAACGACGTAATTCGTAAACTCGTGAATTCACCTCTCTTGGCAACTCCTCCTATTTTATATCAGGGAGAACGGGGTCAATTGCATCAGCGATAAAATTTCGCCTTTTCACGCGTTCGATCGAACGTCCTAGTATAGCAAACAACCAAAACGGATAAAAGCCTGCTGCAATTAACCCCGGCCTTCCCTATTACCCATTTCAAGCATTCTCGAGACGTCGAGTACTTGAAAATCCGACCGTTTCCTTGACGACCTTTGGCTTATCTAAAACGAAAAAATTCATACTTCATACTGTTATTTAGGCCTCGCGTTATATCTGTATCCGTTATAAAAGCTCGGCGTACACGTAGTAAATGCGAGAGCATCGTATCGTAACTCAGAACTGTATATATAAGCTGAATAGAAAAGTACTCTTCAGAGACTGAAGGGCCATTGAATATGAAAAGCGGTCGGTATGCGAGCACCTCTCCCACTGCCAAGCTCCTACTCTCATTCACGCTTTGAATACAGTACACCGAAAGATAGTGTCAAACGACGAAAGGGAAGAAAAAAAGTAAAAAAAAAACCCTCCACTTCTTACGCCGTGTGTACGAATTGAATGTGAAATGGATACGAACCTTGGCTGTGTGTATATTCTAAGAATTTTTTAGCAACTAGACTAAGCTTGGGCCGGGTGGTCGACTGTTTCCTCGCCTACTTTTCAAATTCCTATAATTTATTGTCGCTGAGTATTGATAATGATCCTGATAATTGTACAACCCTCGAACGAATTAATTAAGGGGAACGTTTAGGTTTTTTTTTTGCTTTTTTTTAAATTAAGGGCGAGACGCGCGTTAATTTTTTTTCTGCTGAATAAAAAAACTTGTCGCGACAACGTCTTGGTCGATAAGCGTGATTCGTACAGCGAGAGTTGCACAGTAAAGCGACCTCGTGCACCTAATATACCGGGCAGTCGTGATAGAGCCCGTGGACCAGGAGGCACTGACGCTGATTTCTCGAGGGATGAAGACAACTTGGACCGTACGTAATGTGAATCGAATTCACATCCCTCTAATGCCTAGCTACCCTCTTCATCCTGCTTCATCCCTCTTTCTCTCCCTCTCCTCTTCTCTCTCTCTCTCTGTCTCTATCTCACTACCTCGCTGTTTTATCGCTTTCTCTCTAAACCGTCAATTGCCAACAGGGAGGCCTGTGGACTGCAGCAGCGTCGACATTCAGCTGGGACATCCCAGATCCCAGGACCAATGACCGAACACAACTATTCCACCTGATCGCCGAGGGAATGGATACAAAACCGCGTACGTTTTATCGAACAACTATCCAATCTACTCCTACAATGATCATCCATCCATTGTTTCTTATATCAGAATGTCGTCTAAGCAGGAAACTTTTTTTACTGTAACAGAATTAATCCGACGTTACCGAAAACGTGATTTTTTGTAAATTTTATCCTTGAGGTAATTCTTGGGTTAATCTCCAATTTAGGCAGGTGGGTAAATTTGCTATTAAATTAAAGATCGATATTGCTACAGTACCTATGTTAAATTTTTATTATTTGTATCGTACGGTATTGAAGATACATCGTTATGAACTTTGCTTGTTTAACATGGTGAGTACATGGTAAACCACTTTTACACCGCTTCACCGTAGACAATATCCAATTAAAAAATTACCGAAACGAATTTAAACAACTATTAAAAAAAACGAAAAATTGAGGTGGCTCAGTCTCATTTTTTATTGTAATAAAAAAACATAAATGACCATAAATCTAGATAAACACGTGTCTAACCTGCAAAAGTATAAAATTTAGTGAGTGACGAAATTTTGATATTTTGATTATTTATTGATCGAAACGGTCAATTAATTAATCGATATCACGATCAATTAATTCGACATCGATGTAACTTTTATCAAGTGTCCAATAATTTATTTCTATTCTATCGTATCGCTGATTAGAGCAGGATCGTTATTTGATTATAAATTACTACGAGAACCACCCCTGAGGTTCGTCAAGGAGTAGGTTCGGGTATTACAAGCTCGCAATAAGACTCTCTTGACAGTCGCACCCTCTCGTTCTTCGGGACAATGTGTTTCATATGCTTTTGCATCGTCAATGGCTTTCGTTCGTCCCCCTGTGCCGCTGGGGGATGAAATGTGCGAGGCGCACTTGGTTACTGCGATATGTGCGGGGATAGAGAGACCTACACGCGTTTAAACATACATGGACATGTATGAAACGTCGCAAAATGGACAGGTCGGAGTATCAGAGAGAGAGAGAGAGAGAGAGAGAGAGAGAGAGAGAGAGAGAGAGAGAGAGAGAGAGAGAGAGAGAGAGAGAGAGAGAGAGAGAGAGAGAGAGAGAGAAGAGACAGACAGAGACAGACAGACAGACAGAGAAAGAGAGAGACGGAGCCACAAGTGCAACGTTGCAGAATGCAGATCAAGTGTTACCCACGGGTTACATGCCCTCATCCACTGGCTGAGCACATATCCGCTAGTGCAACATCCCACCCAGCAACCACCAGATGCAACGGAGCAGAGACTCACTGGCAATTACACAATAAATTAGTCGCTGCGCTTACCCTTGGAATTCCCTCGTCCTTCTACCAACCACTGTGCATATCTATTTGCATATATAGTACACAAAGCATTCTCTGCGGAGTCAGATTTTTATTTATTTAAGATATTTTATTTTTATTTTTATTGTGTTGGAATTTTTCGTTCTCTAGTCACGTCGGTAAAGTAACGTCGGCGAATTATTCGAAAGTTTTGCAGCCAACAATTTTCGGATGGGAATTGCGTTTTTTTATTTTTTCATATTTTTTGCAAATTTTGCCCAAAATTTGCGAATTACATTTGTTTCTGTTATTTTTTATTTCTTTTTAACGTCTTTTTTACTTATGTAAGTAACCGTTTTAGAATTTATGGTTTTCAATGTTTAAGTTTATTTTTGTATTTTGTTGAAAATTTACGTATTATTACTCGTAAAAGTGTGTAGAGAAAAAATAATCGAGATACTTTTTGTTTAACGTTTCGAGAAAACGGACACGGGCTCTTTTTAATTAATATTTGACGACGTTCCGGATTAAAGAATTGTAATTTTTTTTCTTTTCTCTTCAACGCAGGATTTTATATCCATACCGTACATTTTTCAAAGCTTTTGTGAATATGACCGAAGCTCGTAAAATAGAAAATGGGTCACGAGTTGATTTATGCTACGAGCTAATGAACCATATCCGCGCCCAAGCCAAAATCTGTAAAATAGAAAATTCTCTATAGAAATTGGACGGACAATATTAATAATCTCGTAGTAGAATCTTTTTATTCCTTTTCCAATCGATTTTAACCCTCGTCGAGATGTCGAGGAATGTCGATTTTTTATTTAACAAAAAAAAATCTAATGTCGTTTCTTACGTAACAAAAAAGAACAAGAAAATATATAAACAAATAAAATAATATCAACAAGCACGACATAATTAAATGTTCCATCGAGCGATCATAGGCCATCGCCTAACTTGAAATATTTGCCAAACTTTTGAAAACAGAAGTATTTAAATGCGACACAAATTTTCCGCTAAATTCTTCGCGTCGTACGAAATATAAACCATTTCCTCGAAAAGCTTCCATACGAGAACCGTAAGAAGATCAAACCTAAACCAAATTTTCGCAATTCGAATATCTTCGTACATTCATATATTCTCCCGGAATTCACGGTGAAACGAGGCATTTGAGATTTTGCTCGTGCACCAACGTTAGTATACGTTCGCGTGTATTTTTGTTAGCCCGGACCGAGGGGATCGCGTTGCAAGGTGATGTTTTCGAGTGTTGAAACTTGAAACGGTAAGAGACCTCAAGAAGGTTAAGCCGGTGATGTTGCAGACCATGCGAGAATACTAAAGCACCATTGAACAATCCTCTTATCGAGAAAATCCTCGAAAGCTGCGGTTGCCGAGTGTACAGAGACAAAGAGAGAGAGACAAAGAGAGAGAGAGAGAGAGAGAGACAGGAGTGAGGTGTAGGTGAACATATAGGTAAGAGAGAGAATAGTTTCTTAAAAAGTTCGAGAGAGAGAAATTCGTTCCGAAACAACCTTCCATGATGCAACATTCGAACTTTTGCCCCACGTCACCCATACATGACTCGTCGATGGTTGAAAAGAATAATTCATTAACAACAATTAAACGATCAAACGTAACGATTCTTTATTTTATAAATAAATTTTCTTATCTTCGTCATGAGCAAATCTATTTTTTTCATCCCCTAGCCTCCTTCGACTAATAAATAGTTCATGTATTCAGCATAAACTTGTTTGTGATCAACAAAGCTCACTCACCCTCCCCCCACTACTCCTCCCTCTCTCTCTCTCTCTCTCTCGCGATCTGTCTATCTCCTCTCTCTCTCTCTCTTTGCTGCGATAAGGCAAACAAATCTTTTCCTCGGAAAATTCTACTTATATAAGATTTCTTTTCTACCATTTTCCGAAAGCTCTCTGTGACAAGTCTCGCAAAAGCTTTCCTGAAATTTCAGATCAATGGCTTGTCCCCTCCCTCTATTTTCTCTCTCTTTCTCAACCCCTCGACCCCTTTCTCTCTCTCTCTCTCTCCCTCTCCCTTTTCTCGACTACGATATTCTCGGTGTATATATTTATTCCGTTACATATATATTTGCCGTTAAATCAGCGGTAGCGCTAGGCCGCGAGGAAAGAAGCCAATTTCTTTTCTGTCGCTTACACATCCCGGTCTCGGGTGCTGACGGTGCTCTGGCCGGGGGGGGGGGGGGGGGGTGCTCGATCAAAAGACTATTTTTCTCTTTCCTCTGTAACTAGGTAATCGTCCCGTTAGTAACGCACGGCTATTTTCCCCGTAGAACGCGCAACATTAGAAATAAAAATCAGAGAATACGAGGTTGTATTTCGGTACGTGACGTGGATGGAGAGACGAAAGTTGAATGAAAATAAGATAAAAGATGGGAATAAAACATGAGGAAGCAGTGTAACGAAACAATTATGATAAGCGAGACTCTGACCGCCTTGGCATCACGGTTATTCCATTTTCCCGAATGTCGCGAGGGAGGAAAAGAAAGTGTCCCGTTGCCTATACTGCGAAAGCCTCTACGGTAATATGTTTATGGTAGATGTGTTTTTGGCCGGATTGCATAAGGAATTTACATCACAACTAGATGAAACTTTCGTGTGTGCTGCCTAGTAACTCATTCTTCTTCTGGCTCGCTCCCTCCCTCTCGCTTCTTCCGTACGTCCCATCGCGGCATAACTTGGCACGCCGGAATAACTTGAACGAACGTCGCTTCACCTTCGCATGCATGCGCACACAGAACGAATCGGAAAACTTGGAAATTTCTCCGCGAATTCTCGGGAGCGACTCGTCGACCTGCTCTCTGTCCGCTTCTCGCGTTTCTTTTTTTTTGTCTTTTTTCTTTTCTATTTCTCTCTCTCTCCCTCTCTTTTTCTAGCACTTTGCCTCTTTTCCTATACTTCGGACAAGTTTTCGCAAGAAAAATATGCCCACTACTTTATAATATAAGAAATATTACAATGTTGGGCACAATCAGAATGTCTACGTCCTGATAAAAAAAGAAATGGTAATTGTCTTGAAAAGAATTTTGAAAGGGCAATTGCCGTTGAAAATATTTACAGTAGAAAATGTATACAGTTTTTAGGGGAAAGAATATCTTAAGAAACGTGAAGCGCCTGTAAACGAATCAGAATCGACGATATCGCTTCGCGTGGCGAGAGTTGCCCGGAGTTCGCATTATGCGCAGTGTACTTACGCGCACTTCGCGATACGCATACCGCTCTACTACAAAATGGCCGCTCAAAGGCGCCTCTCACCTCAAATTTTTTTATATTGATTATTCCTTCATTTCTTCACCCACTGTCGTAGCAATTTTTGAGAAGGTATAATAAAGTGGCATGCACCCGTGTGCGTAATAATAATGTGACAATTACAAATTGCATGCTTAGGAAAATTAATTTTGTAGATAGCGCAATATTCTCATAACCTGCTGAGTTACTAATTCGTTTTTTCACCGCCTGGAGCGATCCAGGACCGATCACTATGCAATGAATTTCATCTCCAACAGTTGCGCCGTACCAGAAAAATTTCAAATTATATTTTGCGTGCAACGTTTCTTACACTCAAGCCTAACCTCATTAGTCCTAATTTCATTTTATTTACATATTCCACATGTCATAATTCGATTAAATTTTATTTGACGTTTTTCCACGTGACATTTTTCAACTTAACACTTAAACTATAACGATTAATTCAAAGTCCTGATATCATCCATGCGCCTGTACAATAACTCATTGGCTTACGCTCGAGCCTTCATTTTCCGGAGTTAAATCTGGTCAACAACGTTGTCAACCACGGGCGCTAAAGCTCTTATGGGCAAGCCACAAACTTGTACAAATTATCCTGCGCCACGAACAAGAATAGACGAGAAACTGCTGAATCTACGATTGTGCGTTAAACGACACAGTCCCCGGAGGCGACTTTTCCAACAGTATCTAAAACCGGTTGACGGTATTAATTTATAACAATGCATGTGTACACGATGTTGGATAGTTCGGAGCGCAGGCGAGAGAGAAAGAGATAAAAAGAGGGAGGGAGGTATCGTTGCGTTGAAACATGAAATTTCCTTTAACCCAGTTGTCCGGTACACGGGTTCGTTACTGGCTGCATATGCTCTCGAGAGCTTTACGATCGCTCACAGCTAGCTGTCCCTGAATTGTGTAGGTAGCGCGTATATAATGCACAAACACGATATATAATGTAACGTGGACGTATAATGCCGTGCTTCGTCCTCGAAACTCTCAAGGTGCGTCGATCGATCACTATCTCAACGTTTCGCCCGTGCCGCATGACTAATGACAAAAGATCGTAACGCTCTCAAAACTCTTAAGGCAATATGGTGGCGGATTATTTTAATTTTTTTATCTTTTTTCTTACAAATAAAAAGAATCATATTTCCTTCCGTCGGTCCATCTCGATTTACAGGCTCTCTAAGTACTCTAAGTACCTTATAGTAATTAAATTCTCACATTAACAAATCATACCCAATGCGTGTACCTGCTTAGTCGTGACGTACTATTTTTGCATCAGATCGCTATATACGACGAGAGTTCTAACAATTTCTTTTACCCGATGCCTATCAGTCATCTACATGACCATATACAGCGATGCATTAATCAGTATCAATATTGAAATATTGCTTCTGTCGTATCTTGGCTCGCGATCGTTTCGCGATATATACCGAGACAGATATAAATATATACTAGGTATTTACGCGGTGCAATGATTGTTAGTATTTATTTTTTATTCTTTCCTGTTGGGAGAAGAAAGGCTGAATGAGTGTCATTGAGATTAGAGTTAGGCAAAAAACCAGACAGCACTTCTAATATATAATAACGAGTGCAAAATTCTAATTACAAAGTACTTGATACAAAGTCCAAAGTACAATATACGAGGTACAATTTAAAAAGTACTGAGTACAAAGTAAAATATAATAAGTACCATTTACAAGGTACGAAATAAATTTAAAAAAAATCTTTAAAATTTTTTTTTTTTAATTATCAAGTGCAAAGGACAGTTTGAAAAGTACCAAGTACGAACAAACAATTTAATAAATAGTACATACAAAGTAAAAAGTATCAAGTAGAGTAACGAACGAAGTAATAGTACGAATCGTTAAGTGCGACGTACAAAGTGAACATTGTCAAGTACTAAGTACTAATCGTAAAGTAACAAGTACAAGCTCTCCATACGAAGTACGAAGTCCCAAGTGCCTCATACTTCAAACCTTCCATATTTAAAATCTCGTGGACACTTCACATTCGCCAAAAGTAGAAAACTTTAAACATTAGAATAACAAATTTTCCTCGACGTTATGAATATTGCGAAGATTTTCCGTTAACCTCTTTTATAATAATAAATAAAACAATAAAACCTGTCACACTTTGCCTTAATAATTTACATAATAATTCACTCAATATCGCGCTAAGTAAGTTACGTTGGCGGGTCTGCGGAGGAATAGAATGAGATAAAACGAAAATGGAAACGAACACCGAGCATGCATTAGCACTATAAAGAAGGAAAGAAATTTTGTCGCGAACAGTCAACTTCGTTCCAAGATCGGGAGACCGAACGAAACTTTTCATCTCTAAGTACAATCAACGACTGGAATCTTTTCATGTTGCATTTGTATCAAGGAAACTCCAGTCCGATGAAAAAAAAAGGAAAAATTAATTAATTCCTTACTGTGCAATAACTCTGAAGTAAAGATGGAGCTAACAGAACGAGAATTATTCCAAGAAATCTTGACAAACAGTAGCTAAGTACTATTCAGATAACAATTACTCGTAAAACAATATAGCAGAAAATTTTCCTATAATACAGCTCGCACAAAATAATATAAGATTTATTTGTTTTACCGCGTACTTACACATTTTTATATCTATTTTCTCGTTTTACATTTTAATTGAAATTTCTAAGTAAATTGTAGCAGAAACTTTCTCACTAATGACACACGGGCGCAAAGTTGACACGCAAAAATGATCGAAAGTATCGATTCTCAGGAAGTTTGTTAATTTCACGAGTGTCAATAAAACGGTTTGGCGAACGACTTTGCGAGATATCCCTACGACTAGTTTAACAAACTATATTTTTCGTGCTCGAGGGTGGGTAAAAACGAAAGGTGGAAATGGAAGGAACGAAGTATCTCGACTAACGAGCTCGTAAACATCCTTTCATCGCTTAATTTCTCAAGAGCTGATGAAAGTTTGTTCACTGACGAATTCAGAAGTCACACAAGACGCGAAATGTATATATACATGAATCATATTAACTTTGTTTTTTTTTTCGTCGGGACTGCGAGGTCGATCACACTCAATGAGGCTTACACGTACACGCGGCACTCGTACAGGAAACTTCAATCGCTTGTAAATTCATGAAGATAAACAGTGGCTTAATTTATGTGGTCGACCGACGAATGTTTTACTTCGCGAAAATTATACGATATGATACAAATCGTCGATAAAATCGATTAAAAAAAATGTTTTTCTCGTCTGAAACCTTAACGATATTTTCGAACTCGAGCGATTTTTTTTTCTTCGGAATACAAGACGTTTTTTATTTATTTAAATAAATTACGTGATATTTATTTATTTAATAAATGTATCATCCATTCTCATAATTATGCTAATTAGTTTAATCTGTTTAATTGAAAACCCCGCGGTATTACGAAAAAGGTTTCCTCATTATTTTTTAATTGTTTATTTGCTTAATTTATTAATTATTTAATTATGTATTGATGAATTAAATAGATCTCATTGAAACATTTTATTTCTTCAACTCAACTATACGAGCAAGATAGAAATCAAATAATTTTTTCAATTTCCCGATTTTTTGAACCTGTTTTAATATTCATACTTATTATTTTTACGTCACTCACTCTTACAGTTGCTTCGTTTACCTATACTAGTTTTTCTCGCAAACTTTCGAGAAATTCAGAAACGATAGGGGCAATCGAACACTAGCAAGCCGCGAGCCGACGTCGAAATCGGACTAGAAGGACAAGTCGATTTGTCGTGTGTACACAAGTGGTGCATCACCTCTGTTGTAGCCAGCCTCCTCCTACTGGTTAGATCCTCGTAGATGGTCACGACGCATATCTGTGTTTGTCCACGTAGTATGGTCGATGCTTGTGGAACGATCCTTGACAACACCATCTAAACCAACAACAAGGCCTCCCTACTGGGAGAGCACATTGACGACGTCGATCGACACCATGCCATCGCGGATCGCTTCTTCTCTCTCTCTCTCTCTCTCTCTCTCTCTCTCTCTCTCTCTCTATCTCTATCTCCTTCTCGTCCTTCCGACATAACGTTATACATCCATGCATACGTACATACGTATATCTACAACGCTCCTTAATGGTAATTAACAAGCGTGCGACTGAGGAACCAAGGTAAGACAACATTCACCCTCGAACGCTCAGCATTGAGGGTATTCCCGAGGAGAGGCGCCTCAAAGGTCGTATGACACTCCAAAGCACGTATCCTGACACCCTTGAACTCGCCTGTTCAGCTCAATTGCCATTCAATTCGTATATACCATTAGGGCGTCTATACATCGAGAAATCAGAACGTTCTGGGTCTTGTCTTCATAAAGGAAGTGTGACAATTCATTGATGACGAGGAGGCTTGTTTTTTGTATTAGAAAGCCTCCCTCGTTCCTCGATACATTCGTAAGTGACCTTTTTTCACAACAACCTGTGTAAAAGGATTTTTTAATTTGTGTTGTTAGGGGGTTAAAGTAACCTTCAAGGGGAGGGATGTCTGATAGGGTTGCGGATCATTGGAGAATACCAGAGGTCAGTGGTATCGTATCGGATTCCTGTGACTTGAAGATCAGGAGGAAGATTCTGTAGAATCAACTCCATGTCAAGAACCTGCTCTAGGAAATTGTAAAGTACAAGAGATGCCAATAGTTGGATTATGAAAATGATGTTTGGATGTTGAAATTTAAAGACTTCTTCATCCGTCGATATATTCTTCATTGATCCTCATTTCTTAAAACAAACTCTGTAAAAGTAAATGTCCATACTCATATCATCTCCAAGGGTAGTAAATGTGTAGAGAACTACGAAGCATTGAAAAATGGAAAGTTCCAGGTAGAAGGGATATCATAAGGGATTCCTAGGACTCGAAGGTCAGAACGTAAGATCTCTAGAATCGACTCCATGTCCAGGTAGTACTCCAGGAAATGGGAAGGTGCCTATGGAATGGAAAGTCCTTAAGTGCCTGAGAGATGGTGCTTCAGGGAAGTGGCATCCCTAGAAACGCTGGTTTCCTAGGGGATTGAGTGGTCCTCGGGAATGAAGGTCTTCCGGGAGGGGGATGTTTATGTCTATGCAGGGATCGAAGCAAGCAGTCTTGATCCCTCGGTCAGCAAGGGTGCATGCGTCAGAGAATCTCTGATAGGTAATAAAAGGAAATTGACTTTCGAAACCAGCTGTATTTTTTCAATTCTTTTTCATACCTCATATCCAGCGATTGTTTCTACCCCCTATATCCCATCGTGCCCCGGCGATTTATAGGGCTTTACCTCCTCGTAGCATTTACTGAAAAGACTCTCTGTGAAATTAAACCCTTACCTCTTACATCGTATTCAATATGACCTGAAACAATTTTTATTCGAAACCAAATTATGAAAAAACAAAAAGAAATTCAATTGGATAGTCTTAAAAAATAATAAATAATATGCGGAAAGTATTTTTTTAAATTACTGCTCCAGGCTAACAAAGTTTAAGAAATATTTCAGGATGGTAGGCGAAAAATGGCTAGATTAGTAGGAAATGCATCATACAACTTAGAAGGAAAGAAAAACTGATAAATAGCTTGGCAAGCCAATTATCGTAATTACTTTCGCACAATCGCTGAAGATGCTTTTCCGATCGCAAAGTAGAAGAAGGGATGGAAAACAAAAATGGCGATATAAGGGGGTAGCAGTACCACGGAAGTCTGTATTTGTGGCTCATATATAAATAAATATATACATATATATGGGTTATCGCAGTGTATAGAAAAGAAGGAGGCAATAAAATATTAGAGCTTGCGAATTTACGATGTATTCCCAATATCGCACCGAAACAATCTCCTTCGCGAAAGTACCCACAGGGAGAAAACTAAACCGAAAGTTTTCGCGAAACAAAAGCCCGCTTCCGCTGCGGAAAGGGGAGCGGGGGTGAGAGAGAGAGGGAGGAAAAAATGTATAGGGCCAAGACCAGTAGCAGAGAGGGGCTATTAATCTCAGGTATAAAGTAAGATAAGTGAGCCGTGCTGGAGAACCGTGCGGCTGAGTCAGAAGCTCGAAACCAAGCCGAAGTGAGCGAAAAAAAAGTAACGTATATCGTGGGGGTGCACGTAACGCGTGGATTCCGGGTGGGTAGAAAAGACCGGAAATATACGTATATACCATCCCTTTCGCAGTCGTGAAAACTAATTCTAGCTTCTAATGGTTCTGCCAATAGCAATTTCTGTAAGACTGAATAGTGATTTTCAGACCTCGGGGCTCTTCAGCCCCCTCTCGCTCTCTCTCTCTCTCTTACCTTTTCCTCTCCGTCGCAATCTCGAAAAACTTTCTTTTTTCCTCCATTTGCACGTTAGATCTTAAAGGAACAAGAAGGCCTTCCGCAGCATTGGCCACCATGCTTCTTTCTCTTATATCGATTTCTCATTTATTTTTGTTTATTCTTTCATCCCCCTTTTACGTGTCATGGACAATGATGCATTTTCGCATTAAGCCTCTACGTGGTGTATCTTAATTGCTAGAGGTTGCACGACACTCTGGCTCACAATGGTCACGGTAATATTAAAATAAATAGTTGTGTGCTCATTAGTTATTCGAGGTACAAGGGTTGACGTCACCGATGAGAAGAATTGTTGACGTTGATAATATGACTAATGTTGAAAAGTTGACTTGATATGAAGTCTGAAGTAGTTGTTGAAAACATCGAGTTGTTGAAAACATCCAGATCAATATCGAACACCTAATTGAAGATTGATTGGAGCCTTGTGTACGCACGTGTCGGTAAACTAGTCTTTTAATTGTTTTTTAAACCGGTTTTCACCACTCGTCGTTAAAGTAGTTTCATAACTGATCATCGTGACAATATTCCGGGTAGTCTTCTTGTAAGTCGTCACAATCATCGTCGTACTAGTCCAAGAGCTGATCCCCAAAATAGTTCTCAATCTGACCTTCACACTGCGCTCCAAACTACTCTGCGATTTCATCTTCGAACTAGTCCGTAGGCCCTCAAATTGAGTTTTCGAAGTGGCTCTCAAAGTAGCCGTCAATGCGGTCATCGCACTTTCAATTCATCTTCAATTTCGCTGACGAGACTTAGCTTATCAGGAACCATATTTTGTTCACATCACTCGAATCATAACATACCATAACATTTTCAGTTTCACTCAATATTCATTTTCACTACTTCATTTTTTCTATTATTTACTCCATCGAGATAGTCGTCATCAACGCGTCCGGCAATCGGTATAAACATCACTCCACTCCGTCATGAATGATGGCTTTGAAACGATCTTTATTTGTCTTATATATTATCTATAATCTTATGTCTTTGATCTTTATTCATACGTCATTATACAAAATGATACGTGTCGGCACTGGGATTATCATGATGATCGATGATGAATATAATTTCTCGATGATTGCACTTTGCATCTTACTTCAACATCTCAATCTTAGGGAATGAGAGAGAGAGAGAGTTCTTATCATTATCAATAGAGATGGGGGCGTCTTATCACCTGTTGAGTAGCTGTTGAATTTGGAAAAGAGATTTTCCCTTGGTTTCAGGCGTGATGATCAGTAATAAAATTGTTGTTGCCCAGACGAGAACCGCAGAACCGAGGAAAGGCGCCGCGTGACCGCCGCCCCACGTTATCGCAATAGCTATGTACAATTTGCTGGCAACAACGGAAAATATACCACTGCAAATGCCTACGAAACACATTCCGATGCCTTTCACCTCCGGGGCAAATATTTCCGACATCAGCACCATATGAGTACCCAGCAAGCCGAAACTGACGGACCAGACTTCCAGAAGCACGGCGATTAGTAGCAACAAGGAATACTCGCTAACGTCCAAGCTCGTGTATTCCTTGGCAAAGAGATAACCGCCTATGGCAACATTAGCCAAACCGGCAATGGTACCAGCTCCAAGAAACAAAGGCCGCCTCCCGACTTTGTCGATGATCAGGCTAGCCAACATTGCGGAAATGAATTGTGTTACACCCACCGAAATCCCCGCGAGATGACTCGGTATCGTCATACCGGCGTCTTTGAAGATCAGCTCACCATACATCAGTATGGTAAAATAACCACCAAAGTGCTGAGGAATCAGAAAGAGGAATGCTATCGCCGTGGCTCGACGATTGGCACGGCCCGTAAAGAGATCGGTCAAGGTTCCAGATTTAACCCTCCGTTCAGGATCCGCGGACTTTGGCATGGTGTCCTTGATGATTTCCAATTCCTCGGTGACGTTGGTCTTCCCCCGCAATCGCTCCAGGACCGCTTCAGCTTCTTCGTACTTGCCCCTCATTGCAAAATAGTACGGTGACTCCGGCATAAACCAAAAGGTCAATTCGAACAGGAGGGTTACCGTCATCAGGACACCCGCGACCTTAACGATCGACAGGTAAGGACATATCCCGTAGGCGAAGAGGATTCCTAAATTCACCATAACTCCTATCGCCGAGCTTGCTAGGCCTCGAGTCTCCGTCGATGACACCTCTCCCATGTACATCGGTGAGACACAGATACACATTCCTAATGAGAATCCTGCCAGTACCCTGGATATATGGATTACCTGTATGGTGATAAATAATATAATTGTTTTACTTTTTATTCTTCTCGTAGACGGAAATTGGGAAAAATTAAGAAAAAGGTCCATGTTTGATGTATTTGCAGTGTTCAAAGAATCGCAGTTTGAAAAGGAAGAGAGGAAAAGTCTAGATCTTTCGTAAGGAAAAAATTTGTTCATCGAGGAAGTCTAGAGCCTATGAACAAGTCTCATAATAACCAGATTTTTTAAAGGCTAATGAACGAGCGATTGATTTCCTTATAATGTGCCGTAAATTTCAACCTGAGGTCAAGTCGTGTGATAGGTTTTTCATCAGCAAATGGTTTATCGATTGAAAAAAAGATTATCGGGACTCTATTGTATATGCATGTGTCGATTTTTATCGTGTCCCAACCTTGCTGTAGACACCGAATGTCATCATTAAATGGATAATGTATCGATCGCGATAAGCCATTATCAATGAACGATTATAGACCACCATGATGACGTGGTCGCGGCTTAACGAACTATCTGAATATGTAATCACTGTGTAGTATATTCTAAGTTTTTCCGCAATTGTTAATCGATTCTCACCCAAACATGAGTTGCTACCATGATCATCGCGGAACTGATGAGCACTGGCAGTCCGCTCAGGAGTAACGTGCTACGACGGCCGATCCTGTCGACGAGAATATTACTGACGGGTGGAGCGCATATATGTCCAACAGCACCTGCAGCTACCATGGTCGATATATCCCCAGGTGTAAAGATAACTGGTGAGCCCGGTTCAAGCAACTTTACGATCGTCGGTGATACCCATCCTATGATCGTTCCGATGTTGAATGAGAATATTGCACCTAGAGATATGAGAAAAATTCAACTTTTCTATATCCTTGTCCCAATCCTCTTGTGTCCTTTACTTTCTATCAATCCACGAGAAAAACTGCCAGGCTTCAGTGACTTGCAACAGTGGGATTTTTTGCTTTACGGATCGCATTTGATTCAGGTTCTAGTACCTACATTCTTGAAACAATCTTATTTGACTCAAGTGATTATATTTCACACATGTGGATTTCAGAGATTATCTCGTTGTATCCAAGTTCATTCTTGAGATAATTGTATTCATTCAGATGGCGTCTTACGGAGATTCTGTTTGATTCGATTGATTCTTGAAATCAGCCCATTTGATTCGAATGAAGTCTTGAAATTGTTGTATTTGACGCAAGTGAATTCTTCAGATTATCTTATTTCATTCCAGAGCATTCTTGAGATGATCATATTCGATTCAAATAAATGCTTTTAATTACAGTAGATTGTCTTAACTGTAATGTATTCTCCTTGATGTAGATAAGTCTTATTTGATTCAAATATATCCTGCGCAATGCCAAACGATTCTTTTCGCATAAAATTAATCCAATTCCATTGTATAGATGCCATCTGATCCAAACATGTCTAATTTGATTTAAATTGACTCTTTCCGATTTAAATCAAATATATTCGTTTGGGCAGAATGAATAAATATCATTCAGTTCGCAAGCCTCGAGAAATCTTACTCCCTTGCGTCAAAGATCTACGACAACGATACATTTCTCTTCGCGACGTCGACTCGACGCTTATTCCGTTTGCTCGTTGAAAATAATTGCAGGAAATAGAAACGACGCAAGCTACAAAGTACAGCGGAAATTGAGTCCTTACACGTAATAATCGCCAAGTACTCCCACGTCTTCGAGCCATCTGGTGTCGTGTACTTTCCCTTTTCCGAATTCTGGACGGAGGACATGGCACCGATTCAATAAAACCTCGAACTCAAAATTACGATGACCTTGATAGTGATAAGAGTTTGACGTTAGCACCTATTACCACTTTCCCGAGACGCGCGTTATTCACTAATAAATCGGCCACGAAACCCACGTCTTTCGACAAAATCATCAACGAGACTAGACTAGATCGAGGATTGTTCCCTCAGGCCGAACTTCCATTTATCGAGTTCTCTGCGAGGCCGGAGAGACAGAGGGGAGATAACACAAGAAGAGTAGGAGGTTCTTGGTTATACCTCCGTGTAATGACGTGTTTCGTAGACGATGCTTGACGTACACCAATACGAAACAACGTACGAAAAGCCAATGGTACTTTGGACAAAATAATTGACGCGTCCTTTCTCCCACTCACGATAATACGAATTATCGGGCGTTATATCTCTCCGCTACGCGGAAAAACATTGCCAACATATTCAAATAACATCTCGCACGAGAAAAATTGTTCGATTTTCCTTCCCGCCACCGGTCACCTTTACATCGCTCCGGCACTGTGACTTTATTTTTTCTCTTTGCCTTTTATTTTCTTTTATTCTTTCCTCCTATTTTCAATATTCCGTTAATGAATTCATCGCCGATTGAATGATACATACACAGCGTCTTAAGCATAACAGGTAAATGATCACGGCGCAGTAAGTATTTTCCATACTTGTCGCACGAGCAGACAACGCGTCATGGATAATGTTAATTCCGTATCTCCGGTAAAAAGAGCCAATTATACGATTAAGCGTCTCGAGTTCTACCCGCTCGAGTACCTATCGCGCCACTGTTTACCTCGGTTTGTATGAAAGAAACGCGCGGATTAGTAGTTTAATTCATGCGCGTAGGCGCGATACGAGCAATTGACAAATTAGTGAGTACTTATTCAATCTGTCTCACTCGTTCTCTTTCTCTCTTTCGATATCTCGCGATATCTCTCTCACTTGCCCCCGTACGAGTTTCTACAAACGTCTGGTGGCCGGCGGCACGTGTTACCACTCACAAACGGACGCAGAGCATCGCGACAGAAGTCCAATGAACGAGCGAAGATACACGAATTGGGCCAACAACGTCAGACGCAACGGGTTTCACCACTGGGACTCGTAGACTCGCATCCGTTTCGTGCGGACACGCTCGATCTTACTACTATACGATGATACTCCTGAGGTACGAGGAATCGTAACGTTTTGTCGCTAAAAGGATAATAATAAAAAAAAATTTATAATTATAAAAAAAAAAATAATATCCGCTACGTATCACGGAATTTATTGAGGCAAAAAGAAGAGAAAAAACGTATCTCATCGCGTATATCCAATTTGTGTCGATATAAAAGAATATTTCATTGAATTTAATCAAATTGTCACTCGCGATTATACATTTGCATGATTCGCGAATAAAATTGGAGAACGAAAGAAAAAAGGAAACGTCGCGGCATTTATTTACATAAGAAATAATGTATCTCGTCGACGAGATTAAATTCGTTAGTGACCGATACGTAAGAATCATCGGACGTTGATTATCATTAGTTCGCGATTCGTAGAAAAAAATGTAGTAAGAATATATTTTCGCGGAATTCATTGACATAAAACGAACGTATTCGCGTCTCGGAAGATCGATTCGTTCGCGTCGATGTGCAATAAATTTCATCGAGCCTAATGAAATTAACGCGCGTCATTATCATTCGCGTCGATTCTGGAAAAATAAAAAAATAAAAGAAAAGTATAATACAAAAGATAAATAAAAGAAAATAAACAAACATCGCTGAATCAATTAAACGAGAAAATGTGCATTGCAGATATTATTACCAAATATAAAAAAAATTTATTGAAAATCCGTTTCTTATTATCACAGGTGGGATAGCTTTCGTAACGATTTTTGAAAATAATTCCCAGACTTTGTTAACGAAGGAAAAATAAACTCTATCTTGGAAACAACGCAATTCGATTATATCCGTAATGACGTAAGGCTTTTCATTCGCTAACCCGATCGAACTCTAAATTGATCAACTAGAATTGATTAATCGACGAATGGACCAAAGATAAATTTAATTGTTAGTCAATTTTAATTAATAAAAATGTTATTCTCGTTGCATACGTTGCATTCCGACAAAACCAAAAAAAAAAACTCAAATGAACCAGCGAAATAAAACTGATCGAAAGAAAATTCCTCGAGTCGGGGGCGAGATTGAGTGCTTTCCTTCGTAAAAAAAGCTCCCTTTTGAAATCGAATGACAATTCAACGAAGCGCGATAGTTAACGCTCGTAGTTACGTACCACATTGAAAGCCATTGAAATTTTTGTATACTTTTACGTGCACATCGAATAATGTAAACGTGCATTGTTCAATGAATTACACTAGGGGGAGGGGGTAGGGGGGATGAAAACGAGTGGTAACGCGTCGTATATGCGCAGCTCTCCTGTACAGTAAGCAGTGATTACATGCCACAGCCGTATGGTGAGAGAGTGAGATAGAGAGAGAGAGAGAGAGGCTCTGGTCGATAGCTCGTTTTGCACTCGAGTTGCGCTCTCACACGCTGCTCTGGAGCCCTCTCACCCCGTGACAAGGTGAACTGACAGGTTAATGCAGAGAATAACGGCAGTCGCTTTCGAGCGTCAAACGCCTGGCAGAAGCAATTTTAACATTGCTTTCTTTCGGTTTTTTGTTATTGTTTTTTTCAATTTTTTTTTCGTTTTTGGTAATTCGGTCGCATGAGTCTACTCGTGAAAAAAAATGGTCTCATGGAAAAACACTTATAATTCTATTATATCAAATTCATCGGGTTTAAAACTTTTTATTCTCGTGAATAAAAAATTGTGTGCTAAATTTAGATTTTGATTAAAATAAGCAATATATTTTTCGTCTATTTCACAGTGTGTATATGTGAAATCGTATACGATTTAGATACTTTTAAATTGTATTTATCTTTGTTTTCGCATATTCTTTTTTTTACAGTTATTTCTAAAAAAATTTATATTCGATAACATAAATATGATTGTTTTGAAATTACATTCTTTTTTTTATTCTATTATTTCTTTATAATTATCTAATGTTGTAATTAATTTTAAAAAACATTATTATTTTGAAATTTAATTTAACTTTTCATTTGTAAAGTGCGTTTCACCTAAAAAACGGTTCGAATTGAGACTCATTTTTATAAATGGCACGAATGAAAGTATTTTTAATTTCGGTATATTTAATTTGAAATAACATAGTTATATTTAATTAATTCTAGCTATACCATTCGCTTTTTTCAATCTACTCAATTTTCCACATATCCCCACCTCGTTATACTTTCATTGTTGTATCAGAGAATGACTATAATACCGTCGAAAGTTGCATCATGTTAATAAGAACGTGACCTAGGAGCGCGTCCATCATTTTATATCGCGACTGACCCGAAATACCCCGACTTACCGACCTTAAAAATTAATCTCATATTTTATTTCATAGCGTATCCGATATTTTTAAAAACAACGCCGATAGATGATTCGATCGATAAATATTTTTAATATGTTCTCGTCATTGTGCAGATTAGAATGAAATCGATATCGTTTTACGAATGCGAAATGGATCAAGTGGAACGGAGATCGGAGGGAGATGCCTTCATGCGACGATTTACTATACCCTCTCACTTTCCGGCAAGGACAAGACGGATACGTAATTTGCACAGGAGCAAGTCGATCCTCGGAGTTAAATTCCTACGATCGAGAAAATTTCAAAATACAAAATATCAAACAACGAAAAACAGATCAAGGATACGATCTAATAGAGGCTGATAAAAGAAGATTTTATTTTGCAGTGTCATCAATTACTCATTATATTTTAGAAACGTTATGGATATAGTCATCGTCATCAATTATTTGTTATCAATTTTCTGAAGGATCATTTACTTTTCGATCAATTTTTCCAGTGTCATCAACTTTTTAATTATTTTCTTTTTAATTAGCTACGGTTTAACTAACAATTTTCAAAGTGTCATCATTCGAACATCTGTTTGGATATCGATCACTTTTTGTCCGAGGTGAAAAAATTGTTGCATGCAAAAATGCAAAGTATGCGGTTATTGTACATGCGTTTCGATCCGGCAAAACTTGGCACAGATAATTATATTCACGTCAAGGACGTCGTATCCAATGATGCCGACGTTACCAATTATGATCAATTGATAACATTGCCATTCATCTATACGGTTAGTCCATGTTGTACATAAATGAATATGCACAAGATGCAATGGCGTACGTAAGAAATGACGAACAAATCGATCTCCGTTTATCATTTTCCTGCGATACAAAATTAACCCAAACCTCGAAGAAAATTAATATTATGTGAAAGTTGGGTTCAAAAAAAATTTACGAATATACTAAGATTAAATTTTTTTAAATAATAATTATGATTTCGTTTGATAAGGAAAAATTATAATTTATGAAATTTATGAACACCAGCATTGAAATTACATCCGGTCACCAGATACAGTTTTCAATGCTATACAAGATAAAAATTAGAGTCGAAAGTTCCTTCTTCTATCGTCGAATATTCGAACGAAAACGATAAGTGCCCGACTCATGCCGTTAAAGATATCAAATCTCTCACTAAATATAACCAAATATTGATATCTTAAATCTATTAGAAAAGTTCCTCTCGAACGTCAGCTGATAATGTTTCATTAATAAGATTTCCCGATTATACACGAGCAAACCGAGAATATTGAACGAGCTATCGGATTACAAAAATTTCGAGACGATAGAAGAATAATACGTGAGATTTATCGGACAAACATTATCGCGAGAAAAAACTCAGGTGACATAACGACGATAGATAAAAATAAAATTTAGACGAATCGAAAACTTGGTTAATCGAAATTATTCGTTCCCATGTCGATAGACTTTTTAGTTAAGATATATCTTCAACTCTCGAGAATGCATTAATTCTGGTATAAAAATTAACTGAAAATTTTTAAACTAAGTATAATTAAATAATAAAATAGAAACGATATTCTCGGTAAAACAGATTTAAGTTGCATTTTCAAACGACTAGAATTCATACATTTTCGTTAAAAAATAATTTCGCTCGTGTATTTCTAGCGCGTGTCGAGCGAAGGAATAAGGTCGCAGGTGGGACCGAAGTCAATTTTATTTTTATCAGAAAATCTCATATCGTATAAAAACGATGTACATTGGGTTTTTCAACAACGTACGTTAACAGCCTGTCTTTCGGCTTTCCACGTGCTTATACAATCAGCGCATCAAAAAAAAACCTCTGATAGATGGTGAATAAAACATACAATCTTTCGAAATCATTCGTCAACGTCGCCCTGATGTTTCATGGAAAAGAATCCGTCTTCCTGCCACTCAACTTACCGAGATATCTCGCTCTGTCTTTCAACTGACCCGAGAAGCTTCGAGGTTTGAGAAAATCTCCTAGAAGGAAGAAATTTTTGGATGAAACGAGCCAAAGAACTAGTGATTTATATACGTGTATATAAATCTCGAGCCCGATCTAACCACAAAAAGGTTTCCTAAGATATAACACACTTTTGTAATTAATTTATAATTAATTAATAAAATCTTGAGGTTGAGCCTTTGGCGATATTACAATGATAAGGGCTTAAGAGGATGGTGATGGGTACGACCGCAAGTGGGAGGGCCTTTCCTAATTCAAAGGCGTGGTCGAGCTATTCTACGATCCGGCAAGATTGAAGCGAACCGAAATGCCTGAGGTCGCCGTATCGGTATCGCCTCACTTTCGCCATGAATTTCAGCTCAGTCCGATGCGTTCCCAGCGAGTAGTGTACCGCAACAAACAGCCCAGTCTTTGACGAATATACGATGTAATATTAATGGTATATAAACGAGATATTCGTAATTATGTGTAATTATATAAAAAATGATTTTCAATTGTTATCGGTCAATGCAAGAAATATTTGATAATGAAAAAAAACGTAAATTTGGCATTTTGGTCAAAATCTTAACACATCGAATTTTGATCATTGTTGAGTCTTCAAAGATCCAATTAATTCATGTGGGGTATGCGTTTTCCCATTTTTACAGTTTGGGGTCCTCGCGTGATATTAGCCACGAGGCAAATTGATATCGGTAGGTTTTGCAATTCTGACAAATTGAACAACTTGGTATTAGTCCATGTGGGCTTCATACACATACATTCATCGAATTTCCACTGAAGCAATGTACATGCTGTCAGTAGTGAGTTGTGGCAACTGATCTGAAAATGTATCTAATCAGGAACACAGAGAGAGAGAGAGAGAGAGAGAGAGAGAGAGAGAGAGAGAGAGAGGTCGCAGAAAGGAAGAACCGAAGCCACTGCTGAGTGGTACAATAGACTTCCTTTGATCATTCGATCAGAAGATGCACGCTCGTCTGATGTGTAAATTTACACCGTTTTGGAAATCCAACTGGGATAAACGTGAACTGACTACTGTAGCATTCGTTTCCGCAGACCTAACGGCAACTGACGTAGCGGATCACACACGCCAATGATCAATGAATGGAACGAGTCTTCTTGGTAAAAGGCGCTTCAAACGTCGAATGCTAGATGAGAAGATTAGCTGAGAACTTAATGGAAAGAAAATTACACATTTTTAAACATCTGCAGTTATAATTCAGTAATTTAAACAAATATAATCAAAACTAGAGTCATTATTCTTAATTGTTTATTTCATTTGCTTGTTATTTAGTTCGCTTGAAACATATTACAAGATCGATCTGTACAAATCGAAATTCAAAAATATCGAAATATCGAAGCTTTCCCGCCACAACTCCTGCCGCTAACTTCACGCAGTACACGAATGCTCGACCACTAATAATTTCTATCGATTGGCATCAAAGTCCTAAAAATACACAGAAAAAACCACAAAGCATACAACAAACAGTCGAATCGATTGGTACGAAAGTCGACATTGCCGCAACTAATATTTCATCCCCTACATATGTGTGGATAATTTACCAAAGTATATATATATATATCCATAAATATACATAATGCAGCCTCACGTATAATAATAAGCCATAGTAGAACTTCAAGCAAGTGAAAAAAAAACTCTCACCGTCGAAAATTACGAGAGAGGGTTTCGGGGCCGAGAGGGGAAGGTTTGCTGGCGTGTTCGGAGACCGTAAGAAATGATAATATACCCGTGTTGCTGTGGTGTGGCTTTTGCATCCGACCGTCGACTTCGAACGCATATCCCACAACCAATACGTGCACAAGGGTGGAGCAGCACATACGAGCAACTCTCTCGGATGTTCGCCATGATGTTATGTATACGGCATGACGGAATATTTATGTCCGTTGTAGCGTGAGCACAAAGCATATACAATACATGCCAGTGCCTCCAACGGACCTTAAATTTGCGTCCTACAAGTGGAGATTGCCTACGGCTTAGTGGAAGTCTCATATACAAATCGATGAGGGATTTGACCCTGAAACTCCGTCCGTAATGTGAATATGACCCTTTTACTACAATATCTGCTTCAGATTTTCCACCAATTACTGTAGTAAAACGGTCAGGCTGCACATAATTGACTATCAAAATGGTGATATGTATTTCTGGCGATATTATGATATGTGCTACGTACTGCTGCACGTACATGCGATATTATTGCAGAGTTCACCTCAAGCTCAACACACTGTTGTGAGATAATTGTACCAACCACTGCCAAATACCTCTAGTAATAACCCAACGGAACCACCGTTCGTGGCGCGCTTCGTACATATATGTACTTTAAAGCACGAAATGATAATTTACCGATTGCTATGACTATATCGAATTGAGTAATTTGGCTTATCGCAATTTCTGCTTAGAGATGATACGTATATACGATGAAATATTTGCAGCATTAAATATCTTCAGAAAAACAATTGTTAACGGATAAAGCGATTAAATATTTACCGATAATAATTACGTGACAATGATTATAATTTGCAAATCGTTGCCTCTGTTATCGTGCATTTCCTAACAGAAAAGAAAATTATTCATACATTGTGATAATAATACTATTATTCTAAACGTCAGCCATCTTAGAGGTAGACGTGCCCTAAAGTTTATAAGGTTTTGTTGACTTTTCATTTCGACTCGAGGGGAGACTAAACGCGAACCAACGTCAGAGAGACAAAGTTGAACTTACTTATAAGAGCGTTTGCATCAGCTGGCACTTATTTCCATTTCATCGCCCTGGCTCCGAGAAAAATCGATGGGTAGTTGTTTGTGCGCCACCTCGAAAACGCGATTCGTAAATACTACCGCACACTATGACGAATCGGAAAAAAAATTGTCCTATCATACAGAGAATTATGGCAAGAAGTGGCTAAGCTACATTTCCGCTCGATCGATTGAGTCGTCATAGAGAAATCGCGGTTCGCATTTTACAGCTACCTCGCGCTCCGAGCTCGACCCACACGGTAACATAACCCCTACGGATAATCGAGTATTACGAAAAAAAAAGACTTCAACTATATGTATTTCTGCACTTTAGACAAATGGACATAAGCCCTCTTCGCACTTACCGGACTTTAATCTTTTCGCATCAAATATGTAATATCTATAATAATCAACTGGACTGTAGTAGGTCGCACCTGAACTAAGCAATGCATAATGCACCGTGATATACATCGCTCTATAGTAGAGCACACGTTCCGTAAAATGATGCTCACGTAGGCATGTTATTTGCAGCTAGAGGACGAGTGTATGTATATACACGGATCCTTTGTTTCTATGATTAAACCCTCAGCTACGAGAACAACCGTCGAGCCTACACATACACGCTGTCAGATCGGCGCTTGGAATCATTCGAAATCTTTATGACGTGAATCGCGATGGCACCTTTTGCCAGTATATTTTCGTTCTCTGACATTGAACGCCTCACCTACAAATTATGAAATGAACTGTTTCCGCTTGGGACGAATCAACCGTCGATCTTCGTTAGGATCACAACGATTGCAGTTAGCGTCGCGTCCATTGAAGTATTTTGAACGCAACAATAATGCTGCGCGCGCATCGCATTGTTGTCTTGTCCGGCGGCCATATTGTCAGTAATTAAATTTCGAATAAAACTGAAGAATTATTATATGCAAACAATTCCTGTTTTATATTACGTCCAGGGTCGAATTAATCAAACAAAACATACTTGGCAACAAAATTCCACTTTATCTTAAAAATCATGTCGTTATATCAGAATCAGCGGGGTCATACGGGATATGTATTATCGTTTAATCTCAAATACCAATAGTTTAAATAATTTTCATGCTTCTCTCGTTCACGGTAGCCGTACATTTTCTTGACACGAGTAATCGCTGACAAGCTCTAGAAATCTGACACGCGACCATAATCACGATCATATAAATCACGAGATACGAACTCCCAAGAGATGCGAAATGCTCACGATATTCGTCGGTATCGTGTGCGTAGTTTGGGTATTTGTGTGGGGAAGAAGTGACACTCGGATAAATTTAGTTATACGACAAGTTTCGTCAACAGGGGAGGAAGGATAAGGAAGACGAAGACTCAGGGCGTTAAGCTAACGCGATTATAACTAATCCCAATTTGTCAACGAGTAGGTAACCTACGGGATAAGAGTTAACTTTGTCGCGAGATGAGAGAACGGGCTAGGGTAAGAATGCGAAATCGAGAAGCATCCGTTGTTCCGAACGACAAAAGTAGGTCAGCCAAGAGACGGTCCTAGTATCGTTCGCTCCGGGTGTCATCTCGCTCCTCTTCTTAGTTCTTCATCTACGCGATACCATCGCCCATTGTTATCGATATCTGAATAGCTTACGAGCGACAATAGATTTTTTTTTGCTCTTCTCGATGTGCTAACAATTAGACGGGCATAGATAATGATGCGCACCCTTGTGCTCTTATTCGCAACGTTTTTTGCTCCGTCCAATATTCTTTGCATAATATTACGCGAAATTATGTATTGTATACAATGCGGTGAAGAATTTGTAGTGTAATTGGAATTTTTATATTTATCAATGTATCAATATTGGAAAACATTTGTTATTTCACAAAATTATAATTTCTATAGGTATGAAAGAGACCTGGTAGCTTTTCCGCGAGATGGCGATAATTATCGCCTATGGCCAACAATGGGCATGTCCATATTGTAGGTCAGGGCATTGTTGCTGTTTCAAATTTTGGCGCGCAAATGTATTACTCGAAGTTCTTCGCGGATCGTAAATCAACAACGATTTTTTCAATGTTATTGGTGTCGACAATCGTACCAGGGCTATGATCAACCGTTGGACGTGTCGAAATTCTTTAAGGGTTTGCGAATACTCGGACGGTAACAGCTTAGTCGGTAACTCCTCAATCTATCTTACCTCCGGTGATAATAATTAAAAACTTTAGATATTTATATTTGTTTCATCCAAAGTATACACTAAAAATGAACCAGATTAACGACGAAAGATATTGACCCTCTACCAACTTTTAATGAAAGAGTCGTCTCCTGAACCCATGATTATCCAGAGTGAAAATGCAATGAAAAATATAAACAAATAATATGTTTATTCTCTTTTGTCATTTCGGATGAATCCTCCAAAATGAATAATCAAAGCGATAAATTTAAATAGTTGCGTATGATTTCCGATAACTTCATGCCGTATCTATACAGGCTTCGACGGCTGGGAGAATTTTTCACACAAAAAAGCAGAGAGAGCCGCAATGTTCAAGTTAAAGTTGACACACGAAGTTGGCTACGCTAGCAGCGCTACTTTCGTCTCAGACTCGTGAAAAAAACGTACAGTTCACCGTTTGGCCGTCTAGATGTCGCTCCGCCAGAACAATTCTCCAGGATCTCCCTGCTCATCTCTGTTTTACAGCTCCGAAAATTAATATTCGATTTAGATTACAGGCAGTTCGTGACGTAGCCATAATAATAATATTCTAACGTAATTCTGGAGTAAACCTGTTGCATTCATAAACATTCCAACGAGAATGTTTGTTTTTAGTTTTGTGCTGTAATTTTACTATGTCGAACAGTGACATTATAGATAGAGTGTTTTATGTGTGCGGAATCGTCAAAATACTTTTAAGGAGTTCTCTACTATTTTTTTACCGTCGTTCGACAATATCCTGGTCAATTTTAGATATGTGATGTGTTTGTTTAACATTAATCGGTGATGTGAATTTTCGTCTCCAGTTACGAGTTGTTGTGAACAGCCATATGCGATTATTCGATGTGGCAAATGAGAGAAAGTTAATCTTAGACGTAGTGTATAACGAGGTTAATAGCGTTTTATCGTTTTATCGTTTTATCGTTGATAAGTGATTTTTTTATTATTCGAGGACCAGAAATATGGGCAGCACTATGGGTAAGGATTAAATAATATATCTATCGGTTCGTCTGTAAAGTCAACCTCTTCTTCATTTTTGTTTCCTCATAGTGAAAGTCTTGCTTATGATAAAAAATCAAAGTTCCATCGAGTAAGACATTTCATAGAGGAAGTAAGACGACTGTTGTAGTAAACAAACCTTTTTTGCAAACCACACTGCGCGCAAACCTTCATAAAGCTCGATGCAGCGATCCTTAAAAACTAAAAATTTGAATTTTTTAACCCGATTACACTCGTATGAGTGTCAAAACTTGTTTTTAATATTTTTCTTTTTGCTTTTCGTGACATATTTCGTAAAAAGTACTTTGAAATAAAATTCGAGCAACGAAAAAAAAAAAAAAAAAAGCTCGAAAAAGAGCTTCAAGTTTATTAAGAAGCAACGTCGTAACGATATAAGAAAATTTCTTTCATTTCTATGATTTTCTGTAACAGATACCATAACCGATAGTATTATTCCAATTACCACGAATTATCAGTGCGTAACCTGCCAGCGTATTTTTCAAAATAAAAATGTAAGTTCCTCGTCCTTCGTACTCGATATTCCTCTACGCGTTAATTTAGTCGCTATCGGCATGCCACGATTGTTTCCAACCGCAAACGTTGCAGATGCTCAGCGATCATCTGAATTTCTGCAGAGAAGACGATAGCGCCGATGCTTTGGAACCGAGGACCTTCGACGATTACGATTCCGATAATTCCGAGGAATTCGAGGATTCCGAAATCGGTTTGTTAAATTGGCGCGATAAATGAATTAAGCCGAAATGAACCAAAAATGTTGTTTGTTATTTTTTTGTTTGTTTTTTTCGTAAACGAGGAAAAAAAAATGTTTTCTCGTAGGAACGCAAAATCTGGACGATTCCAATGGCGCGGCGTCTATTAAGCCCGTTGCCGAGAACGAGTGTCACTGTTGCGGCGAAGATTTGAAAAGCGCTCACTCCGGCGGTCAATTCAAATGTCAGAACTGCGATCTGTCCTTCAAAAAGCGTTCGTCCCTCGAACGACACACTATCGTCATACACTGGGAAATCGAATTGCGCACTTGCGACGATTGCGAATTGACCTTCCGCGACAAAAAATCTCTGGACAAACATCGATATACGACTCATTCCAATGCGAAGATTTACAAGTTCGTTTCATCATCCTTAATCCTTAAACCGCACACTTCGGCTGCCGATCTATAACTGCATATGGGGTCATGTCGACCCCTGGCGTTTTTCAAATCGTCGTATCTCGGTAAATATGCATTTTTTCAATTTCTTTGTAGAGACATTTTTTGCAGTACATGATCCATATTTCGACGCTGCTTACGAAAAGTAGCACGATTCAAATTTCTTACGAAAACTAACACGTTTCTAATTTCACCGCGAAAACCAACGCGTTTCGATATTCGACGCGAAAACTAGCATGATTCGGCTTCTGTCGCGATAACTGGCATGTCCGAAATATGCTAGTTTTCGTGGCAAAAGCCGAAACATGCTAGTTTTCGTAAGCAACGTCGATTTGATGGGCCAAAAGTTATTTTTGGCCGAAACGAAAGAATTAAATGCCAAAACATTCGTCCGAAGTGGGGCAGATACGATCGACGAAAGAAAACGCACCGGGTCATATTGACCCGAAATGCAGTTTAAGGATTAAAAATCGGCAATTCTTAAAAAAACAATGTTCGATCGAAATATTCGCAAATCTAATTCTTCTACTATTTTGTTGAATCAGATGCGAACCCTGCGATAGATACTTCACGCGTCGTTATCACTTAAATCGCCACAAACTGCAGTCTGGTTGTCACGGGGAGATACGCAATTTCTACGAATGTCAAGTAAGTCCTTCCTGTTTTTAAAAAATCCGAAAATTAAAGATTTTACACCGATTTTGTAATTTTCTTAATTCATGTTTGCAAAAAATTCTTCACGCGCCAAGATAAATTGCCCCAACATTTCTGGAATATCGACTACAATTATAAATCCGAAATTTAACGATTTTATTTCGATCTTGCAAATTTTGTCGATTTAGGTTTGCAACAAATCCTTCACGCGAAAAGACAACCTGCGCGAACATTTACGAACTCACGCCGGAGTACCGCAGAGACAACAAAAGTCGTGTCCCGAATGCGACAAAAAATTCAGCACGTCTCAGCAACTTCTCGTACACAGCCGAGTTCACAGTGGCGAAAGACCGGTCAAATGCGATTTGTGTCCGAAAACATTTTTCTCGTCGCTCGCGGTGAAAAAACACCGACGCGTTCATACCGGCGAGAAACCCTTTCAGTGTAAACACGTTAGTGAACTACTTTTCGTTTGTATTCATAAAAAAAAAGCTGTTTTTATAGTTATTTTATTTTTGCGTTCGAAAGTTTCTGGTTTTTGCGTCTTCTCTTTCACATCCGATAGGAATAAGTGTCATTCCTTTGCGTTTCGCACGTTTTTTATTTCTTTATTTTCTAACTATCAATTTTTCAATCGTGACCAAAAAAATAATAATTCATAAACATTTACAACTTTTATTACAAGCGAGCATTGAAGATTTTCGCAAAATGCTGTAAGTATAAATTCTCGAGCCAGACTGGCCGTAAACAAGAATCTCCGAAACGATCGATCTTTCGACAAGAGTAAATATTGAAGAAAAAAAAAATTATTTTCCATACGAAAAAATGATTAAATACATTTTTTTACAGTGTCCACGTAAATTTGCCGCTCGCGAGACTCTAAATCGTCATCACCGTACTCACACGGGCGACAGACCTCACGGTTGTCAATACTGCGGTAAATCTTTTATCCAAGCTGCCCAGCTGAAAGCCCATCTGTTTCATCATACGGGAGAAAATGGATTTTACTGCGAAACTTGTGGAAAAGCTTTCAATCGCAAGGCGCGTCTTAATCTTCATATAAAATTTGCTCACGAGGGTGCTATCGGCTTTCAATGCGATATTTGCAATAAATCATTCACTCGCAAGGAAGATTTGACGAAGCATACCCTCATACATTCTGGAATAAAGCGTAAATATTCGATAATTCCGTTAATAATTTAAAAACAAACAATTTCGCGTGTATTCATGAAAATTTCCCGATCTTTCTTTTTTTTCCCCCCTTCAGCTCACAAATGCGACAAATGCGAGAAAGCTTTCGCAACGAAATCGTCACTACAGGCTCATCTCAATACTCACAGACGCGAACCGCCACAGTCTTGTACCGAATGCGGTCGCGCTTTTATACGTCACGATTGTCTCATGCGACACATCAGAGCTAGACATCGCGATGTTCTCGAGTCCGTCATGGCAGAGGCGGAAAAACGGCAGCTTCAATCACAATTACTCGATATCGCATCGTCGGCTGCGTTAAAAACTCAAACTGGCGAGTCGAGCGTTCTCTCCTCGTCTCAGTTACTCAAATCTATCGCCGATCTTCTCTCGATTCTCATCGAGGAAGAAACTCTCCAGGTATTACGATTTTTCTAAGTACAAACATTCTTATAATCTTCGTTTTTCAAACTTGAAACAATTTGATTTTTTCCTATCGCAGATATTCGGATGGCCCGAAGCACCGATTCAAGATGTTTTGGACGCTGTTATCAGACGATGCGGTCATTTGCCGATTACAGTGAACGACAGTGAATTAACGTTCGAGGAACGTTTGCGCGAAAATGTAAAGCTTCTTTTCACGGTCGTTATAGAGGACGAAACCGTGAAATCGCTATTAACGACACAGACCGTCGACGAAGTTATTTTGCATGTACTAAAAATGTCCAAATCGTGATTTTAAACGATTTTTTATTTTATTTTTAAATTACGATACGTTGATATCAAAGATTGTTTCGTAATATCGCTAAAATGTTTCTCCACGTTTATGTACGTACCACGTTGCGTTGACGTCAAATTATAAGAAATATTTTTTAACGAATTTTCAACAATATCCAATAATTTGGGATAATCGTTACCTTTATTTCATCCAAGACGAACTCGATCGTGTTTTTCTTTTTTTTTTTTTTTTTTTTTAATCCATATTATCTCTTCCGTATAATATTCTTATGATTTGGATATAACAATTGCCACGTGCTTTTTGTAAAGTAATTATTATAAATTCGAGCTAAGGACAATTATTTAGCAGTGACGATCCGTTCGAGACAAAAAAAATAGAGAATGTCCGTGACTCGTATGAATCGTTCGCTCATTCGATCTCAAACTCCCTGTTGAGCGTTGCCAAATCTCTGGAGGAAGAAAGAAATAGAAAGTTTTCATTATCGGAGCTAATTGTGATATTCGATAATTTGGAAGAAGAAAAAAAAAAAAAAAAAAAAGATTCTTACCTCTTTTCCACAGCTACGTTAAGATTGTATTTGTGCATTAACGACAGAACGAGTCTCAAAGTTGACCATATCGGTTCCGACATAACGCCCGGATGATTTTTCTCACCCTGAACTCCACGACCAGCTGCTTGTTGATTCAGTGCAGTCAAAAGATGTTCCGCAGCTTCCCTAAAGTTACAAATTCTCATTTTTAACACGCGAAAAAAAAAACTTAAAAAATCGGATGATTCTTTTTCTCTACAATTTCAATACGTACTTGTAAGCCCCAAGATTTATGCACGATATACCAAGATTGTAACGAGCTCGGATGAATCCAGGCGATAATTCTAAGGCACGACGATAAGCTACGATCGCTTCCTCCGATCTTTGACCGTTTGCCAGTGTCGCTGCGTAACGATTCCACAATCTCGAATCCTAAAAAATATCATAAATTTTTGTCCTTTTAACGACGTTTGTCGTCGATTCGATGAAATTTTACGAATATATTCTTACGTCGGGTCGCACGCTCAAAGCTGCTTGAAAGCAATCCGCTGCTTTTTCGTACTCGCACGACAAATTAAACAATACGCCCAGGCCACTTTGTACATCAGGGTCGATGCTGTCGTGAGGATTCAATCTAGCCGCTGTGATGTATAACTGTTTAACCTCGTTGTGAACATCGCTGAAAGAGCGATTAGAATTTCAAAACTCTTACGAGTAATTTCGCTCGAAACAAAGTCGACTTTTTTTATTAATTAACGCGTTAAATGACAAACCGGTCTCTACGAAACGGGTGTTCAACTTTTTATGACAAAAAACGAAACGCAAAAGAAAATAGACACTTAACGTGTTAATAATTCGAAGATTTATACTAATAACATCATTTTTTCGAGATAGACGAATCTGCTAAACAAAATGAAATTTGAAATAACGATTTTTTTCGCATATTCAAAGAGACGTTTTAATGTTAATTATTAAAATTGTGCTAATTGAGCGAAACCTCGAGGAGAAGCTACGGATGTAAATATTTAGAAGAAATTGGGTGTGAAATTATAAATTTCATCGTACAAAAGTATTTACTTACTTGAACAAAATCGTCGATACCTTTGATCTTGACTGTTGAGGTGGTTGGACCGGAGTCTCGACCACGTGCTTGTATTTTTCGTGTTTCGAGAGCCATTCTTTTAACGTCAGACAGGCCTGATTCTGATAAGATTCGTTCGTATAACAAATGGCCAATGTCATGAGCGCCTCGGCATTCGTCGGCTCTATGTGTAAACAATTTTTGAGCGCCGATATCGCCAAAGGATCTTGCTCGTTCTCCGCCTGTGTTTTTCCAAGTATCAACCATGCTTCGGCATTTTCTGGCTGTTCTTGAACCGCAGCCTCGAAACACAATACCGCACTCGGCAAATCGCCAGCTTCCAATCTTCTTTTTCCTTCCTCGAGAGCGTTGCTCGTGTTTTTCAACGGATTGTCCGATTGAAAATTGTACTCGTTGAAGGGATCGTAATATTCTTCGTACTCCGGTAACCACGGATGAGAATCTATGAGATTATTATGCGCGGATATTTTATTCCACTCTCCTAACATAGAAGCCCAGAAAACGGAGTCGTACTTATCGGAATCTGAAAGATGCGAAAAATATGACGAAATTATAAGTTTTTTTTTTTTTTTTCTATAAATTCATCGACTTTTGTCACAATTATAGTTTGATTATAGTCAATTTTTAATTACCCATGGTGATTCCATTCTCAGCCTCGAGCTCTTTCGCCCAAACTTCCGCCGTGCTCACGTTGTTATTTCTATTACGAAGGAAACCATCGGAGTTCGTTCCTTTTTCCAACCATTTTTCGTAAGGATCGCTCATCGAAGATTTTTCGACGTTTTCGGGAGTCGAGACGTCGCTATCTTTGTGCATGTACTTCATCAATTTAGAATGTTCGAGATGCGGAGGATTAAAGTTTCCTTCCGTTCCAATTTGGCCATGTTTTTCGACCGAATCTGTGATCTCTCTAATATCAAGCTTATTGTCTAGGCTTACACTGTGTTCCAAATACTCGTCGGCCCACAAAGGACCTAGACCAAGCTCGTTCGAATTCTTCTGATGCTTCGGCATATCTAACGTTTCGTTATTAGGCTCAGCGTCGAGTTCCGAATTCCATATTGCGTCCGTACGATTTTCCTATATTCGAAACGAGTAACATTGATCATTCATTTTCACAAATAATACGTATAAAATTATCTTCATGAAAATTAAACCCATCGACGAAACGTTGCGAACAAATAGCTTCGTTAGTATTTTAATTTCTTCGAGGTCACGGAGAGAATTAATAAAAGAGTAATCATTTCTGAATCTCATTCTTCCATCGACCGTGGCAGGGTCGTCAAAATTTGAGCAAAGAAAATCGTCAAAGTATAGGAAACAAATTAAACTTTATTTCATTGGTGAATAATTTACATACGTATCAAAACATTGGACTTTCGATACATTTTTTTGTGTTCCAAGCGTGCGATGTATAATTATTAAAAAATAAAATCATAAAGAGCGATATTGCATTTGAGAAGAAGCAAATGGGTTGCGAGAACGAACGAAAAGGAATATAATGCATCTGCCTCGTTTCGTTGGTGCGTGCAGTCCCGATGTTTGAAATTATCGAATTAGCAGTGCCGAATCGTGGAACGAGAGTGAAAAATTATGATTAAAAAAGTAATTTTAATGCTTTTAATTGTGATTATTAGTACTTATGAAACGGTAGCGGTAAATCGATAGCGATATACTTATGCATTGTCCTCTAGGGCTCCTACGGGAACGCTGAATCGGAAATATACTAAATTGATAGTGGATAGAAAAGGGACGAGATTCGCCAAGTGCATCGTCAAGCTCGACAAAGCTCTCGAGGCCAAAGGAATAATTAATAAAGAATAAGCATAATTAATAGGAGATTATCTTATCCCCGTACGATATTTACAAACTATGTATCCTGGTTAGTAATAGAAATAATAATGAAAAAAAAAGATTCTTTACATCAAAGTGACGACCGGATGCGAGATATTGGCTTGCCCAGGCTGTTTCGTAACCGGTGAATTCTCCAAATTTCTCTCGCGCCGGTACGAACGGACGTGGATTGTATTCCATTTTTTGCATTTCTCGCAAGATATCGTCCATTTTAAAAGTTTGCGGCGACGCGCTATTCGTCTCATCGACGAATTGTTCTACAAATTGATCGGCCATCGAGGCCTCTCGAGAAGGCGGAAAGGCATGCTGACGCGCCAAACCGTCTTCTTGAAATCCATGATCCTGGATAAGATGAGACGTCAGACGAATGAGAGAACTCGGCCCGGCGCAGTCGCCATCGACCAAATCGCGAAGAGCCATGATTCACTGTCCGCGACTGAAACGATAACGAACAAAATTACTAAAAAATTAACAAATTCTATCAAAATATTTGTTTTCCAGTCAAAATTTCATTAAACATTGTCGCATAAAAGTTAAAACGATCAACACGAAATTAATACGAGCTTTTCATTTAGCCATTTTGCGAGTAACTCCGAGAAACTTAAAACGGTCATCGAATACTTAATCCCCCCCCCATCCCCTCAAATTATTTCTAATACTAACAAACTAATCAGGAAAATGGTGGACAAGAATAGAAGATACGGTGACGACTTGTTCAAATTTGGAGGTTATGAATAATATTCGAGAACGAACGATACAATCGTAAGTTTTATCCTGTGGCTTAAGATGTACTCTGGGAAGTCGAATGTCCAGAAAAGGTGTAAAAAAATCATATTTTACGATCGAATTAACTCAAATTCGTTAATACTTGTGACGAGTTTGCGATGCGACGCCTAGTGGCGATGTTACAAAACAACGTACACTTGCACCATATTTGTCATTTCTCAAAATGATTAACTCTTTGTACATGCAAACTGTAAGAGACAACGAGCGATCTCGTAGAGCAAAAGATTGTTCCGAAGTTGAGAAATATCGAATCACGTGGAAATAAAGCATGCATGGTTCGAATATTCACGATCTTATTTCAAATTTGACATAAACAGAATTTGACACTTCTAGGCGCGTTAGAAATTCGCCAGGTCCAACCACGGTTATCGAAGCAAACTTTGGTTCACGATCTGAAAATAGTTTTTGACGCGCCACGTCTACCCAATAACTTCGACACATGCGAGTCGCTGAAAGTTCCCCACATGCAAAAATAGATACAAACGGTTTGTTAATTGGATCGCAGTATGAAATTGCTGTCAGAATTAGTCGTTGGAATTATGGAAAATGCTTATATTACCTTTATCGTATGTAGAAACGGGAATCTCTATTGAAATTTTCTTATCGGAATTGTTTGATAACGAACGATTTCGTAAAACGAATAACGTTGATATGCATTTAAATACGTTCTACGCTCGAATACTTGACGTTAAAATGCAGTGTATTGATACGGTGACATAACGATTTTAGCACTAAACTTGCGGATAATAGAAGCCTTTCTGTCGAGCAGTGAATCAAGACAACATTACTAGACTGTTCCGATGTAATTGCTGGACGAAATTTTCACGATTCGGCATAAGAAAACACCCAAACACACATCGCGTTTTTCTTTAACCTTCGCTGTTGACCGAATGGCAAATAGAAAGCTCAGAGGCGCCTGACATATCTCACAGTGAGTACAAAGACACCGATTTTTGTTACTCAATTAGTCATTCTCGATTGGGTTATGCATATATACACATATATTTTGTATTCATTAGTAGAACCGTGGTGATTACTATTTCTTTTTTGCCACGGTCGAAAAAAAATATTTACTGTACCAGTAATTACCACTGAAATATGAGCGCAGTGTCCAACACACTGAAGTCAAGTAACAACTGGAATGCGCACCACTGGTCATGGAAAGATGCCGAGAGAGAGAGAGAGAGAGAGGGAGAGAGAGCAGCTAGAAGGGCGACCTCTGTCTCTCTCTGGCTCGACTGCACCGACTGCACATTAACGATGATAAAACAGGGAGAGAAATCGCCAGCAGGGTCTTGTGTTGTTTGAATCGAATCAACCGGCAAGTTACCAACGCAGCCGCCGGTCTAACCGTAAATACCGTCACTACTAGTTTTTATTTTTAGTTCATCTTTTTTTTCTTCTGTAACTCAAATCATCTTGGTCCTACCTCACTGTTAGCCCTTCCATCGAAAATTTTTCTATTTCCACGGGTCAACGCGACATTACCAACATAGAGCGGTTATAGAGAATCCTACATCGTCAGTCGGTAAGTTACCTACTACTGTCAAGGTAGAGTTGCGCGGTATCGTTCGCGCATAGCAAGACCGAGAAATTTGGGGGAATACCATACGTATTTGGCGGCAAAGTATGGTTGAACGTAAATATTAAAGTTTACTCTCGTTACACGATGAAAACAAATGAATACGACAACCATTTTTCAGGCAAAAAGGCAAGCACGGCCCGTGCCAAATAATTCTACGATTTAGTCTTCTCACAACTCTTTGTAACATCAAATACTTAGGAGAAATATGGATAAGGATTTTTTTATTCGCATCTTTTATTCATTCCTTCATTGAATATTAAAGGAAAAGAAAAGTGAAACACTCTTTTTTATTCGAGAATTACGAAGTCGATTTACGATGGGGATAAACACAGTTTTATAGATTAGCGATCTTTTTTTATTCACACGTAATATATATGAAAGCATTATGCTAATCTTCCGATCTATCCTCAGACGAGATGTCCTTCAATGGCTTTTTTCGGGCACAATAAAAATAAAGATGGAAAACAACGAGCATAGCCGACACTATCATCATAGTCATCATCTTTCGGTAGACAAGGCCGTAGTACCGAAGCGAAGATGGGAGAGTGAACGTGAACGTCTTTCGATCAAGGGAAACCACTCTCGTAATCTGCCAAATTTCAACCCGCGCGGGTTGAAATACGCATGAGCACGCGCATGCGAAGTGATCCATTACGACATCTGTGCTTTATGACTATTCGTAGACCGAATAATTACGTTGTTTCCGGAATTTAAAAAATTCCGAACTGTTTGTTACTCATACAGGGCTATAAATGTGTTGTTCGATATTAAATCCCATATAAACGAGATATCAATTCTAATTTGAATAATACGATTGACCGATACGCTAAGTTGTTTTTCTTCAAATTTAGAAATTCGTCTTTTGGTTGAGGAAACCGACGCTTGCGTATAAATTAAAAAATTAGATAATCGATGAATCCTTATTATTGATCTTCGGTCTACCTCGAAGATAGAGTAGCGCGATATGGCAAAATAAAAATTATTGGACGAGACAACGTTGATAACGTCTTCGCAGATCCCGTCAAGGTCGTCGTAAATATCGTTCAGAATTCAATAATTGTGATATTGACATTGGTCATTGTCACCTTCAAATTATATCCACGATTACTATCGAGATCGACCTGTCGCAATCGTCTTTATCGGAATTGATTATTTTCGTTACATTTGAATTTCGCGCCACAATAGACTCGCGCTCTTTTCTTCTTTCTCGTATACGAAAGTATCGTAGAGGAATTATATAGTAATCTCCATTAGTAAAATCTTTTTTTTTGGATTCAGTCTTCAAAGACTGCTATTTCCTTGATGCAAGGATTAAAATAGAAAAAATGGAAAACCCCCGTCACAAAATAATTCGACTTTCGAACAAAAATTAATATTTTCAAATTTCGCCATTTTTTAAATCCATATTAATGCTTTTTCGATCGTCCAAGTTACTTCGAGCTATAAATATTAATTCTTCACAAATCATGAAATGTTTTTTTTCGGGTTTTTGGACGAATTCCTTTCTCTCGTCACTTTGACGGATAAGAAAATTGTAATTTTTCACGAGGAAGGGGTAAATTCGACAAATACACGAATATTGTGATTGAATGAAAAATTGTTTTTTTTTATTGAATTACAAGCTAGCAGGTCACGAATCGTTTTGGTCTAATATTGAATTTCTTAGGCGGGAATGTGGTCACCGACGGGGCGGAAACCATTCTCGTCAGCGGTGTAGGTGATGGTGTAACGCTGGTTGGTCTCAGGGTCGACGTAGGAGTAGCTTCCGGAAACGACGATGGCTTCACCCTCGGGACCGACATTTTTCAATTGACCAGATTCCTGTCTCGATTCACCGTTGGACAATTCGTAACCGAAGTTGTAACCGTCAACGCCGATGTTGTCCGACGGGGTTTCCTTGACGACAACGACCTCCTGTTGGTGTCCCTGGGGAGCAGCGAGTGCTACGGCCACGAGGGCGGCGAAAGCAATGATCTGCGAAAAAGAAAGACAAATAAAATTAAGAAAACAATTACTTAAATCAAATCAAATTTAAAAACAAAATATTTAATTATCATTTTTTATAAAACCGGTACTCATATTTGCAACAATTAATAAACTTCAAAAAAGAAACGAATTAAGCAATGGCTTAAAATAAATACAATAGACAATTTTTTAAAAATAAATATTATTTTTTCAATCCAATCAATTAAATATCAAATCGATACAATTTTCAAGTAAAACGAAACGAATTAACCTTTCGTTTCGACAATTGTTCGAACGGTTCGACTCTCGTCAAAATTTTTTTCGAGAAAACGTTTCAAAAAAAAAAAAAGAAATTGTACCGGTTGACCAACTGTCAACTTTCACGAAATCGCGAATCACGAAAGTTGTTGTTTCTTATTAAATATCGAATGTTTAATTTTTAATGATGTATTTCGAATTATAAATTTGTTGTTTTCGTTTATCGAAGATCGTTAAAAATTTAGAGCCAACGTACCATCTTCATAATGAAAGTGGTGTTTTGGTATTTGGTCGTTGAGACTCGGAAGATTTGTAACTGATGCTGAATCGAGGATTCACCGGTTGTTTTATAGTGGTCCTCCTACTGCCGAAAAAAATACCTGACCATCGGGACCCATCCCGGTGTCTTCATCGATACACATATATCGCCTCCCCCTCCGACCCGTTTGATCCTCGCGGCTCCTCACCTTTCCCTTGAGTTTAGAACGCGAGCCATCGATACCGATGGCCATTTCGCCCGTTGGCTAAAATATATAATATCGTATTTCGTATTTCGTATTTCGTTTCTTAATGTCGGAATCATCGACCTGTTACCATGTTCGAAAGAAAAAATTCACCATATCGATATGTCCGGTCAGAAAATTTTCGCATTCTCGAGACGTAGGCGGTTTTTGGAAAGAATTATTACGTAGTAACTATAAAATATCTCCAAATGGATTAAAATATAATACATTTTCTTATATAAATATCAAAATATAATTGTAATTTAAAATAAAAAATATAATTATCGTATCGTTTGAGAAATATAAATTTGTATTTATTATAATTTTTAATCAAATTTGGAATTTTAATAAACATTTTTATATAAAATGAATATTATACGTTCGTTAATTTTTTTATTAAGAAAATATAAAAAGAATAATTATATATTGAATATTGTTTGAGATTGATGAGTTTTTATAGTTCGATATTGTCTAATAATTAAATTATTTAATTTAATCTTATCGATAATCTATCATACAAAATTAGATGAAAAAATGTCTTTATTTTTATTACATCGCATTATTTTTTAATACGGCCGTATTTTTCTTTTTAAATCCTCGTTGGTTTATTAGTGAACCGTACGAACAATTTTTGAAACAAAGTATTTCATAACGAACTAATATGTTTTACCCATCCAGATTGAGAGACGATACGAATTTACATATGTCAAGGGCATTTATATAAAGAGCAATTTGGATTATTTTTCTCTACGTAGTATCTCGAAAAGGTTCGATTTGACCTAATGGCCCCCGTACCTTGCACAACTTACCTACGAAGAGATAAGAATTGTTACGAAAAATTTAGCAATCAAGATTTAAAAAATCATTTCACCATTCGATCGATCGAAAATCGATCGAAAACGTTTCGATTTTCTATTTTCGATATTTCTCAACAACAAAATTCCCACCCGGACGTTTATATTAGTAAAAAAAAATTATAAAAAGATTCGCATATATAATTAGGGCGTCGATTTCTTCAGATTTTTTGAATATTCATAACGTGGCCTTATCGGAAGGTCTTGAAAAATAATAAATTCGCAATAATTATCGATCGATAATCGGTCGATGGGCTCGACATTTTGAAAAATTTAAATTTGCTAATTTCTTCTACCCTTTTTTTCATTACAATTTTTTCAATGCCGCATCCACTCGCTTCTGGTTTCCTTTTTCTTTCGTATGAATTTGAAAAATAAAAATAAAAAAATAATGGACGATCGATCGAACCATCGACTTCGTCGCATCTTCGTCCAAGGTCTTCGACATTCTTCGTAGAGTGTCATTTATCATAGAGTACGTACTCGTTAGCACGATGATCAAAAACGTATTAGATAATAATTAATATGCTAGGAAGACGCGGACGTAATGGAGTTATCGGATTGATTTTTATTTTTGAAGTTACGACGGTCATCGTTATTCACAGTTGGGGGGGTAATGATGAACGGATTGATGCGACTAGCCATCGGCTAAATTGCCACAAATATATTCGTAATACCAAACGAGCCAAAAGAAAAAATAAGAACAATAATCAAAAATAAAATGTAATGAAAAATATTATTTTCAAATCGAAATGAATAACGAATGTTCAATATGTGTCAATGTTTTTTTTAGAAAAATTGCTACAAAAATATAAATAATAATATGCAACGAAATGAAAAATAATAAAAAATCAAATATAATAATAAATAAAATGGAATGAGAAATAATTTCATATTTTTCAACGTTTTTACTCAAATCTTAGCGAATAAATTGTTAATCGTTCATATGCATCCATTTTTTTTTGCAATAAAACATTTTTTAACGCACCAATTATACGTTCGAAGTTGAGAAAGCTCTCGATCGTCGCCCGATAAGTTCGAGCTATAAGAAATGTTTATGGACTTTTTGACCGTTGTTTTTTTTTGTTTTATTTCGTTCTCGTTTCGCAGGGTGTTTAATTACAAGAAAAGAAATATCGAGGATGGGGGCAAAGCGGTGGCGAACGACGTGGCGAATCGTTATTGGGAACGCGTATTGCCCTCGGGGGTAAGCGAATCAGAAATGGTACGTTGGTCGTGATGTACAGCGTAAATTTAATGCGTACTCTCATCCTCGCGTTTGTCATCGGTGAAATTTTTTAACGTCTTATCCACAAACGCTTGCACAATTCGTCGAGATAAATGACACCCGCAATTAAAACATCAAGGGCACAGTTTTAATACGAAAAAAAATGTTTAAGGGATTTTTTTTGTAATTTACAATCGATATTATTCGATGTAATTTAAACGATAATAATCGATCAATAATAATAATGATAATAATAATAATAATGATAGTGATAAAAATAATAATAAAAATAATTTTTATCGTTGATTTTATTAATTTTTTTAGCTTGCAATAAATCGTTAGGAATAAATTCATGACAAAACTTCATCGACGGTAATATAACGACGGTATCGATTGTTGCGAAAGCTATTTCAAGACACCGCGTGTTCGAATTACTTACTTACGATCACGAGAAATTCTTTCGAGTGGAAAAAATTGAAAATAAAGTAATGGAGAAAATTGATGGTTTGATTTTCTTTTATTATTGATAATGGGGATGTTGAATTATATCTATAAAGTTCACCCTTTCCATCGTTGTGTTTATATAAAGGTCAGATGTGCATATATAACGTCGGAGTGTTTACAAAAAAAATTGTTTTTAATAAAAATCTCATAAAATCATGAATTATAAAAATCGTTAAGAAATCGCAAAAGCTGAAAAACTTTTAAAAGGGACTAAAAAGCAGCGTTGAAAATCGCTCGTTCCGTGATTGCATCCGAAAAATAAAATTTTACGATACGAACGTGGATAAATAGCGTAAATTATGAAAAACCACTAAATTTTGAAGAAAGGAATTTTTCTATTTCCACATTTAATATATATTTTGTAAATATGAATTTTTTTAGTGTCTATGTAATAAATGTTTTTGTTCGTTATTCGTGGAAGAAAAGGTTATGAAAATGACGAATAAGCTATAACGACATCGCGATGACGTATTTACCGCAGAGGGATTATAAGGTAATTTGCATGATGGTTAAACGCATCAACAACCTTTCTCTTCGGTTCAAGATCGAAAAATCGCTCTTTCCTCGTTAAAAGGGCTTATAAAAAAATGATAAATCCTGTCATAAAATATTTCAATTAAAAAAAAATATATTTTTCAAATTTCGCCATTATTTTGATTCATATTAATGCTTTTTCGATCCATCAAGTTGCTTCGAGCTATAAATATTAATTCTCCACAAATCATGGAATGTTGTTTTTTGGATTTTTGGACGAATTCCTTTCTCTCGTCACTTTGACGGATAGGAAAATTATTATTTTTCACGAGGAAGGGGTAAATTCGATGAATACACGAATATTGTGATTGAATGAAAAATTGTTTTATTTTTATTGAATTATAAGCTAGCAGGTCACGAATCGTTTTGGTCTAATATTGAATTTCTTAGGCGGGAATGTGGTCACCGACGGGGTGGAAACCATTCTCGTCAGCGGTGTAGGTGACGGTGTAACGCTGGTTGGTCTTGGGGTCGACGAAGGAGTAGCTTCCGGAAACGATGATGGCATTGTCATCGGGACCAAGGTTTTTCAATTGACCGGATTCCTGTCTGGCTTCACCGTTGGACAATTCGTAACCGAAGTTGTAACCGTCAACGCCAATGTTGTCCAACGGGCTTTCCTTCACGACAACGACCTCCTGTGGGTGTCCCTGGGGAGCAGCGAGTGCTACGGCCACGAGGGCGGCGAAAGCAATGATCTGCGAAAAAGAAACACAAATAAAATTAACAAAAAATCACTTAAATCAAATCAAATTCAAAAACCAAAAAATCATCGTTTTCTCTATATTAACGATAATAAACGAAGCGCAACAAAAATAAATAAATAAATAATTAACAAGTATAAAAAATCGTTAATAAATCTATTTTAATAAACCGTTATTTATCTATTTTCGTTCGTCCGTTACGTAAAAATTGTTGAATGAAAAAAATCAAATTCTGCATTCACTCGGTAAAATCTTTATGCATATATGACATATACATATGCGTCTCTCGGCGTGACGACGTTTGTCTCCAATCATAATTCTTCGCTCGCGGATTTTCTCGGATGTGAGAAGAAAAAAAGAAAAAAATTAAGAAAAAAAACGCATCGTGATATAAGCGTACGGACCCCGTATGCGCAATTAGACACAACTCTGTTTACGTATGGAGATGCACCGCGAGGGACTTAATGAGAATTGCTTGAAACCGCTTATCCAGGGGGGGGGGGGGGGGTACCGAGTGTAATCCGTACTGCACGTGTCGTCAAGAAATATGATGAATAAAAATTGTTTTTTCTTCAAATTAAAAAATAAAATAAAATAAAAAATAAAATAAAATAAAAATCTCTATCGACGGTAAGAATATATTGCACGAGGTCCAGTAGCTTGTAACGAACGTAGCACGGCGACTAAATCGTTCACGATCGATGAGCACTTTCGTGTAAAAATAATTTGAAATTTTTTTTTTATTTTTAACCAAAAAAAAATATCAACAAAGCCAAACGAACGATCCCGCAATTTTATAATCCTGACGGCATTCGCGTTTTCTCCCACGATCCGTCGTTACGTTTTAGTCACATCACGATTTTCGTTGTTGTCTTTTTATCGTTATTTCGTTCTTGAGGAATAATTTTTTTTTGTTCCTTCTTTTTTTTTAAGAATCGAAGATTTTTTATTTTTTTTAACACGCACCATCTTCATGTTGTTTGGAGAGGTGATTTTTTGGCGATGACTCGAAGGTATCGGTGAGCTGTGTCCAATTCGATCGAGTCGAGGAGCTTATATAGTCGCCGAAAAAATTCGATTATTTTTCGATCGACCTCTCCCCACCCCACTCTCGCGCTTCTTTCTTTTTTATTTTATTTTTTCTCGCGTGGCCCACGTAATGGTAACCAGGCTTCGTCAAAAAAATAAAATAAAAATAAAAATATATATTTGGTGAGCGAAACTCGCCCCTCCTCTTCGCTTATAATGAATTACGAAACGAGTAAAAGATGACACCGGTCATCGAAGATCGCACACGCTCTTGGATCTTCCACCACTCTTCGGTTGAGGGGCCCGGCCCCAACGATGAGAATTTTATAAGAGAACTCTCGCTCGGGACGCAACTTTCGATCTCGACGAATATTTTTTCTTTTTTTTCTTTTTTCGTTTTTTAATGGGACGAGAAATAAAAAAATAAAAATGAAATAGAAAAAGAATCGTCGAGCGTCGCTTCGTGTGACTCGATAACGGTCGAAATTTAATCGGCCACTATTAACTAACGATAAACAAAGTGATTTTCTAATATTTTTTTCTGAACTTAACAGTACAAGGATATTTAGACGTAAGAGAAACGTTAGATAATCATTATTCGTTCGGTAAATTGCTTTTGACAAATAATTGAAAAGATTAGTTAAGTAATTTCGAAAGGTTTTTGTACGAAATAACAATAATAGTAATAATAATAATAATAATAATTGTGGCGAGGATACGATTGTGTGAATATTATTATTTTTATAATTATTTTCTTAAATGATTAAAGGATGATAAGTAACGATGATTAAGTAAATAATTCGTTGCAAAATTAATTATGTAAGATTTATTCTATTAATGGATCGACTTTGCTAAAAAAAATGCCAATTATCACATAAAATGGAAATTTGTTGTTTTTCATTTTCAAAAATTCAGGCACTCTTCTCTAATAGTACCAAGTCTTATCCGTAGTAAAATCTAATGCACAATCTCCTCGATTGAAAAGCTCGTCGACCCGTCGCCGAAAGAAAAAAACAAAAACTGCCAAATTTCACACAAAATGAAAATATTGTTTTTTCTTCATTTTGAAAAAATTCAGTTGCTCTTCTCGAATAATATCAACAGTGCTATCGACAGTAAAATCTAACGCACAATCTCATCGATTGAAAATTTCGTCGACTTTTTGTCAATAAATCAAAACAAAAAATCAAAAATTTTCCACAAAATTTTTTTTTTTCTTCATATTTTTTAAAAATTCAGGGATAATTCCAGCCTCGTATCAACGGTATCGTCGGTGGTAACAGTATAATAGCCTATGTAATAACGAGCAATAAATACATATCTATATAGCAAGTACACGTGTACGAAATATATCATTTGCCGACGGCGTTCACTCGTGAACGATCGCTTCGTTAATCGTCCCTGCGGCGTCTTTATACATCGTGAGCTTTTATCCCGGGATAGCAGAAGGTCGTTGAGATTCTCGATGAGGCCGGGACATCGATAAATGTAAGAAGAAAAAAAAAACAAAAGAAGAAAAAAAACAGCGCATTGACATCGCGCTCCACGCGAATGCGCACGCGTGATGCATTAGAATCCGGTTTATTTAATGTCAATTAATCCATGATAAATTAATAAAACTTAAGGAATTGCACATCGGGATTCGATGTAATTTTGTCATCGACTCTTCTTGGTGTTACTTCTGGAATATTTTATACATACTTTATTTTATAGCACCGTTATGTCCAAGGAAGAGTCGTATAAACCAGTCTTCGATCGCGTTATTGGATAACGCGTTTTAACGACGATTGGATGAAAAAAATTGAAAAAACGAAGAAGTAAAAAACGGATTTTGCAAGAAAAAGTGAAAAAAAAATTTTTCATCGTCCAATTAAGAAATGCATATTGCTACATCGTCGTATTTTGGTCCAGGAAAACTTATTTTAGTAGCTATAGATTCGCTTCGGTTCTAATTTTAGTGTTAAAATGTTTTTTTTTATTAATTTTTCTCATTTTTTGGTGCGTTTTCTCTTTATTTTGGTAAATTGGTTTCTGGTTTTTTGAAATTACTGTAGTTTGAATCGTTTTTCGTATTTGCTTTTTTGAAATTTTGTTTTATGGATTTATTGGTCGAATTTATCTTCGACAATTTTTATGTTTTTTATTTTTTATTTCTGAGCTTCGGTGTTTTTTTTTTTGGTAATTTTGGATTAGATTGGATTAGACTGCGATTTGTGAACGTTTTCGTCCTTCATTTTTCAATCGTTTTTCCAGTTGCATATTTCATCATAAATTTCTCATTCTTCGCTTCCGTCGTTCGCCTCTTGGTATCATTTCTGGAATATTTTATAGTCCCGTTATGTCGAACGAGGAGTCATGTAAACCAGTCTCTATATCTTCGTTATTACATAATGCAATTTGTCGATGAGTCGATGAAACAGCAAAAAAAAGTATTTTTTAAGAAAAAAAAACTGAAATCCTTCCGGTTGCTCAGTTCCCAAAATTAGAATCGCTATTCAGTGAAATTATGACTCATACGACATAATTAAAAAAACTATTTCTCCATTTCTTTTTCTTCAATTAATTGTTTAAAATCTCTCAATTTTTCTTTTGCTTCGAATTTGGCTTCAACGTCGACTCTCACTTCGTGCCTCGAATTCAACGTCGTCGTCCAGTCTATAAAATTTCTCCCAAATTATTCTCTCCAATTTCTTTAATCTTTCATTTTCAAAAATTTTCCTTAATTAATTTTATTTGCAAAATGCACCTTAAATTATTTGCTCTGTTTTTACGAATTTATTTCTCCATATTTTCTATAAAAAGCAATTTTTCTCTATTTATTAAATTTTTATAAATTATCTCGTCGATCATTTTTTTAATTATCTTAAAAATTTTCTTTTCCCCAGAATTTTTCTTCAGCGTCGATTCTCGCGCCTCGTGACACGTGATCCTCTCAATACCGTCCTTAATTTACCAGTTGGATCTCCAGTCGCCAATTCAATAGTCCATTTCTCATTTTCGTCCATTTAATTTCTTCCAAGCGCTCGCGTCGAGCGACTCTCTGCCTACACACACGGACGCTGCGACGCTCGTGCCGTTGCGTAACGCTGAGTCCGGTGTTGGTGGTGGAGCGCCATCTGGTATATATATCGTCAAAGAAGAAGAAGAAGAAGAAGAGGAAGAAAAAGAAGAAGAAGAAGAAGAAGGACAAGAAGAAGAAGAAGAAGAAGAAGAAGAAGAAGGACAAGAAGAAGAAGAAGAAGAAGAAGAAGAAGAAGAAGAAGAAGAAGAAGAAGAAGAAGAAGAAGAAGAAGAAGAAGAAGAAGAAGAAAAAGAAGAAAAAGAAGAAGAAGAAGAAGAAGAAGAAGAAGAAGAAGAAGAGGAAGAAGAAGAAGAAGAAGACGAAGAAAAAGAAGAAGAAGCGTACGTCCTGATGGCGATGGCACCGATCGGGCTAAATGTCACTGCACTCGGTGTGTCGACGACAACGACGAAGACGATCGACGAGGATCGTCTTTTTAATGCTGCTGTACCGCTCCACGAAGACTTCTGGCTCACGCCGTGATAACTCTAACGATCGTCTTTGACGTATGTTACTCCGGTATAATCTCGATGCATCTCCGAGTTAAGCACGATCCGCGAAAATAAAAGAACAAGAAATAACAAGAATAATAAAAACATCGATAAAACATTGCTTATATTTCACTCTCGTTCGAACTTCGCGAAAAGATGAAAAAAAATGTTGTTTACAAAATAGTAATGTGTAAAACATCATTGACGGTCGGTAAAATTAACAAAATTTGGGGGGTGGGGGGTGAAAAGACAAAAATCAATTTTTATGAAGAATTTATTTTTCGTTTAAATTTTACAAAAATTGGATTTTTTTTGCAAAATCGTTTTTCGTTTTTGAGAATTTTTAATATTTTTTTTAAAAATAAGCTCTTTTTTTGGTATTCTCGTTTTTTGTCCGGCTCGAACGAAGCCACTCTCCGCTTCGGTGCAAGCAGATGTTGCATTCTTCCTTCGATCTCGCAACTTGGCACACGGAGCGCGGCAAAGGTCGTGCCATCGTCTCTGTCTGTATGTACAGCAGGGTGATGCATTCGCATATGCGAGAAGGATAAAACCTCGTCTCTCTCTCACTCTCTCTCTCTCTCTCTCTCTCTCTCTCCCTCTCTCTCTCTCTCTCTCTCAAGAGAGACAAGTCTCGAGAGAGCTGTCGCAACATCTACGAGGAGAGAGAAAGAGCGAGAATGAGAGAGAGTGTCCTCTCTTCGCAAACACCACGGGGCGGGCCAATTTATGCTCGGCAAAGAAATCACGACTGGTCAAGATTGTCCAGGATGAGCTATGAAGAGGTCCCTGTAAAATAAATAAAACATATGGACAATAATTATGCATGGTAAGCAACCAGAAGGATAGTTTGTTATTTATGATGCCACCTTTCCATTATCGTTGCTATTATTTATTAGAATTTCCCCAAATTTTAGCTCACGCTTTTCGTCTGGATTAATATTAAAATAATATTGAAAAAAAGTAGCTTCTCGTCGAATTACAAGATTTTTAAGATTATTTTAGTTCCTTTAGTCCGCCATTTTGTATTTTGGTTACAAAATACAAATGGTTACTCCGAATTTGGAATTAAAAGCGTTGACAAATGATTTTTTTCGTTCTTTTGGCCGGGGATATCCAATCCGCCATTTTGTATTCTGAAACATTTTTCATGGTTTCGAAATCAGCAGTCTTGATAACCCTCTGGTATCAATTTTCATGATTATAGGATGATTTTTAGTTCCTTTGCTCGGCCATGTTGACTCCGCCATTTTGAATCGTCAGCCATTTTGATTTTGTCTCATTGCCCGATTAAAATCTCGATCAGTTTTTGTTCCATAATTTTCCCAAACAGATCCCTCAATTTTTCAGAATTATTAGCGTAATAATAATAATATCCCTTTCCCATTCCGAAACTTATAGGTTAGGTAACATAATGACAGCTGCACCATTGCTGCGCATCTGTCATTATGTTGCCTAACCGAGGAAAGATACCGTCTTTATTCATCGGCAAAGATCGTTCATTCCACTTGAAAAGTCCCGAAGATGAGTGAAATGTCGAGCTAGCGGGTGTAACGAACATAATTGCATTTTCCTCTCGCAATTTTCTCTTAAGCTGTAAATATTTCAGAAGAGAACAAAAAATGATGACACCGAATTACAGAATAGTCAGGTTGTCTTCGTCATCTTGTTATTTCGTCCATAACACCAACGATCTTGTAGAAATATAAATTACTGTCTTCGTTACCGACCGAGCCTGCTTCGCCTAGTCTCATAAATGCCCATTGACGCAAATATCCATGCTTATAAATTAATATACGTTTCCGCGAGAGTATTCGTCACGCCTCTCGAGCGATTTTCTCAGCGCGGTGGCGTCTTCGGTCGCGGTGTCGTGCATTGAAACTTGTACACTCGTATAGTACTTCTCTGTACGAATACGAGAGGGGGCACTGACGAGCCTCGCGTATCTCGACTTTCATTCAAGCGATCCGTCGATGAGTGTGCTTCGAGCTATTCGCCTCTCGTAACGAGTCTCGATTCGTTCTCGACCGATCGAGAAGAAGCTCCCGTCTACGAAAGGATAAATTTTCAATAACGAAACCAACAAAACTCACAGGAGAAACTTTCGACGGAAGGGACGCCGGCGTCCTCGACTCTAACCGCGCGCCCTCTGGCGACGAAATCACGCACGCCCTCTGGCGATGAGAATCGTACACGCCCTCTGGCGGCGGAATCGCGCAACACTCGGGTAACACAACGTTCCCATAGTTTGTAACCCTCCTACAAGGGATAATAACAGTAATCAAAATTTCTTCCTCAAAGTCTTCAATGCCAAAAATCTCATTGAATGACGAGCTACGAAAAAAATTGTAAAAAAAAAAACATCCTAATCTATAATTTTCAAATAGGAAGCGCAACATGTCCTTCGAGACTACAGCGCGTTAACGACCGAATTGGTCAAATTGCTGTCTAACCATTAACGATCCTCTTTATTTCTTTCTCTCCCTCTCCCTCTCTCTCTGTTTCTATTTTTATAAAAATAATCTCACACGATCCTTATTTGATCATCGGGTCAATCGATACACCCGCCGCTATTTTTCCTCACGGTCCGTTCGAATTCTTATAACGGTTACAGCAACGAGACGGGAATTGCACAATTTCTGTCACGACAATTCCGTTTACGACTTTGTCAGAGAGCTCTCGATGGTGAGTACGATCGACACGCACCGCAACGAAAGGGAAAGAGATTCGAGAGAAGAGATGCTGCGGCATAGCCGGGAGGCAACTTCGGTCCCTCTCTAGCTCGTTCGATATTCAACTCTCCATATACCTCCATCATCGTCATCGGCGCATCTTCAAATGGCAAGGTCATCAGCGTCCGTACGACGAGTTACGTCACGAGAACTTTCCTCGAGTCTATCTCCCTCGACTCTCCCCCCCCCCTCTCTCTCTCTCTCCTCTGGTTTTATCCCAAGCACTAAAACCATAACCAAATGTTGTAATAGCCCAAGGACGTGCCATTTTTTTTATCCCCGGGACCATTTTTGTTGTCTCTCGAACGTCGAAAGTTTGGGCTTTCACAATTTCTACCTGTTATCCCCTTGGTCTCGTCCGACACGTTCGAGGACTGCAATCTGGATTGGATCCTTCGAGGATGTGCAACCTTCTTCTGGCCTTGTCCCAGGAATTATTTGTCCAGGGTTCGAGGATCTTGCCGTAACGTGAAACGTTGCTTGATTCGTCCGACCGTTTGAGACGTTTGAAAAAAATGCAAATCATCCAAGCATAGAGAGAATTAGTCATACGCACAGCGATAATTCGTAGGGATATCTGACGTAGAGGATCTATTTCTTCTCGTTTGACGGATCGGACCTTCCAGGCAACCTCTTCGATTGCAAAATCTATGTCAAATTCCTGACTAGTCTCGTGATCTTTTTGGGTCTTCTTGCGATGATAATTTATATTCTAATCGTTTTTATTTATCGAGATTTCGATTAGTACTTTACTTTATTGTTTTATAAGTGGGGGCCACTAGATTTTGGAACACATGTTTTTCTATAATTACAGGACAATTTAATGTATTTTGTTAATTATGGAAAAACTAGAATTTCATTGAAAAATGTTTACAGAAATTTTGTTACTGTAGGGCAAAGGTGATTTCTTGAATTATTATTTTTAACTCGAGTAGTTTTTAATTAAGTAGCGAAGTTATGAATAATTTATGAGAATTAAAATGGTTGGGAGATTTTTGGGGATGTGTATTGATGATAGCGATCGATAAATGATTGTGAAACGTTACGACCGCAACGTGTAAAATTGGGATGAAAGAATATTAAAAATTCAAGTAAATTTTGATTGAAAAAAAACAATTTCCCAGAAAAATTGATTGTATTTCAACTGTTGTTTTTTGTTCAATAGCAATTTACTTGAATCTACTTTAATGAATGTAGAGTAACATATCTTTAATCGAGCTCGAAAAAACTATTGAGGGAATGAAAAAAATTCATGAAAAAAAAGCTTCTTTTTCTGATCGTCACAGTGGGGTCCTGCCTTAAAGAAGTACGAGTATTTTTACATACGGCATGCTATGACTGTTTTCATGAATAAACAGTACACTGCCATTCTAAATGAAAATTCTTGCGTAACGCGTAATATCGTCATTCGGACGAACCGGTGGGCAGAAGACACATAAAATTTTATCTCAATATGCAACGTTTTTTGCTGCAAGTTTCAAAAACCGTGGGTCTTCTTACAAAACTGACTTTCGAATAGAATCAAAATTAGCATGTTCATCATTGAAACTTTGCGAATATGAAAAAATTTCAGATTTCTAAATGACGATTTCTCCTCGTGGTCGCAACCCTCTTGAACGTCGCAACGGTGAAAATAAATTTTTTCTTCCTCCTATCAAGATGAAAATTCAGTTTTGCGAATGAAAAAAATATCAAATATTATAAATATCTGGAACATGGCAAATTTTCACATTCGTGTACTTCAAAATTGATTTTATTTCGATCGATGTTCTTTTCAGACAAGAATAAAAATTTCTTGAAAATTATCTCTCTACCAATCTACCCCAGATACGCGTGGCCCTTTAATACCTTTTAACAAAGTTTGATTAACCTTCGACACGAATCCACCGGGAACTATAATTCGAGGGAACTGCAATCAGCATTGTCATAATAGAGAGACTGTCGTAAGTTTACAAACGCCACGAATCAATTATGAAATGTAGAAACTAAAATTCTACGAAGCGAATAATGAAAGAAAATTCAATCTTCTACCGTAACATTCGTAATAACGACAATAATAAACATAATACTTATTATTAATTACATTTATAAATAATCTTATAACAATAATTCAATATTTATATTAAATTATTGTTACAATTATTATGAAAATTATTATTTACAATATTTACGGATTTTTGTCGATTTTCTCGGTTTTAAAAATAAACGAGATCGATACAAATTTCATTTAAAAATACGTCCCTTCGCCCGTGGTCCGTCAATCGTCCGATAATTTAACGATGACGCATTTAATAAAGAGAATGCCTGATTAAATAGATAGAAAAAATAAATATAGGCAATATTAATATGTCCATTTATCTCAATCAATAAATTACGAGCGTGATCAATTGTGGAAGACGATGTTACCTCATCCACGAAATATAGCAGCGACGGCATAATCGTACAGAAATTCCCGGCGTCGTCGCCGTAGTAGCGATTTAACTTTCTAGCTATGTTGCCCCAGCCCCCTTGGGTCCCTCAGACGATACTTTTCCCGGGTCAAAAGTCGACTTCTCGCTCGCTCGCTCGCTCCTTCCACTCTCTCTTTCTATCTTTCTCGCGGCTCAACGACACCCAACTTCGACATTCAATGGGATGTGTTCTAAGAATAGTTGGATAATTTTAAATCCACGAAATTCAACCGACGCTTCGATTTCACCATAACGATGGAATTATTGAAAAAATTTAAAAAAAAAAAAAAAAAATCGACGGAATTTCGAGAATAATAGAGAGAATTAATTTTTTGTCCGATTAGTTTAAATGATGAGCTTTGTCAAATTGTTCTCTCGTATAAAAAGAAAAATATATGTTTCTATAATTTTTCGAGGCAATAAAAAACAAATCACTTGCGTCATTGGCCTAACTCATGCAAATGAGATATCTTCTTCTCTCCGTTTCCTCGGCTTTTTTTCGTGCCCTCTGGCGATTCCTTTTGGCAATTCAGTGAATCCCATTTAACAAGCTTGTGTCTATCTTATAAGTCGGTAGCCTTCCGCAAAGTCCGGAAGATATTCCAAAATGCTAATTTAAACGAAAGTCCGAACGTTTCTGGTAAAAATAAAAAAGAAACAAATTATTAATTTGCCACAAGTGCCGAATAGTTGAATTTTCCTAGTCCAATTCTCTCTCCAGAGACTCATATTTTCTAAACGAAACGACGCTAATTTACCTCAAAGAAGCTACGCATGAAAATAAAAAAATAATGAATCCTTATCTTTCGGTAAAAGTATTTTCCCATCAAACTTCGCGTATGTCGAATTTTTCGACACGAATGTATACGCTAAACGTCCTTAAACGGCAGGACACACAGAGCATAGCGGAGAAGAAAAAAAGATCTTTTCTTCGACACGGAGAGATACGCGGAGTCTCTTGGTTCGTCTATTCTCGAACGAGCGATTGCAACGTATATGCATGACGCTGCTCTCCCGCAGTTCTGCGCATCTTCATACCGGTGGGCAAAGAGTATCCTTGCCTGTACCACGATCTTCTAATGTCGCGATGGGACTCGAGTGGGGGGTATGCACAAGTGCGATTATCCGACTATATAAAGCCCCGATACGTTCGAGAATTCTTTAGGTATCACGTATCATACAACGCGAGAAATAACAACAAAGAAGGATTAGCCCCGAGAATCACGTTGAAAGCGTCGAATAGAGAAAATTCAGCACAAACATGAAGACGGTGGGTCATTCGAAGTCGAAAAGAAAGCACATACATATATTTATTTTGGTGACGTATAGCTCCGTCTCGTGACTCGCGGAGACAAATCACACGGGTAACGGAAGAGGCCCGAATTATTATTTATCTTTCTTTTTGGCGCAACAGTGAAAGTGGAGAGAATTTAGTGAGATACATGTAACTACGCGACACACGCACTTCACCGGAATCTTTTTTTGTCGGATAGTGTCGAGTCGTGACGATTCGGAGGTTTTTTTACCGGTTTTTCTTCATGACAGAATGTTAGAGCGGACATTTTACGTTTAACGGTTTCTTTTGTTCGCCGCCAGGGGCGACACCGGTCGCGTGTACAAACTGAGGTAACGACGTCCGGGAATACCCGAACAAGGAATCGCGGGTGTTCTTGGGTTTATCTTTCGTGTGTAGTCTTTGGGCATTAGAGATTTTGTTATTTTCCAATGTGAATAAACGTATTTACGACGCTTTTTATGAGTTGACCGTACTTTGGTTGAATAGTTGCACACTCGTTAATTTTTTAGAAAAAGAAAATCGTCAATTTTCGTATAAACATATAGGTTAGATTATTGGCGGAATTTTTTTTTTGCCTCGTCGCTCAAGGCGGGAATATTCAAAGGTAACCGATCTCCGTTAGACACTCAAATATTACGAAAATGTGAAACACGGCAGATATCAATTTTCGCTATAAGTAATGAATATTTAATAATTCTCATTTTTCCATGCTTCATTCTAAAATTCTGCAATAATTTAAGAAAGGCCGTTCGTGTTAAAAATTTAAAAAATTGGAGATTTCACAGATTTGTAACCTCAAAATTCTTTGGCGCCTTTTTCAGATCATCATTTTAGCTTGTTTCTTGTTTGCTGTGGCGATCGCAGCGCCTCAAGGGGACGTTACGATAACGCGACAGGAGGAATCTAACAACATCGGTCTCGGTGGTTATCACTTCGCTTACGAGCAAAGTGACGGCCAGAAACGAGAGGAAACGGCCGAGCTAAAGGACGAGGGTACGGAAAACGAGGCACTCAGTATCGTCGGCAGTTTCAGTTACGTCGGTCCCGATGGAAAAACATACAAAGTCGACTATACCGCTGATAAGGATGGCTTCCATCCCACTGTTTCCCTAGCTTAAATATATTCATACCGTAACCCACATATGAAACTCACTGACAACACAAAATGCTACAAACCGATTACTGCCCAAATGTCGCGCTAACTACGTTACCTATTACACACACACACACACACACATACATTGGAACATGTTTTTTTAACGTGCAAAAAACGTAAATAAAACATACACCAACACAGAAATTGAAAAGTACAAAAATACCGATTCCCGGTTATAAAAGAAAAAAAACTGTTGCATGCTGGGAGATGAGAATAAAATTTGTTTACTAACGACACCTAGCGGCATTTTTTTAAACTTTGTATAAGCCGTTATCGAAGAAGGAACACTTACCGATCGACGAAAAATGCAGATGCATATTGTATATTGTTCGTACTGGTTATTGTACCTCCAGGATCAAGAAATATAAATGAATGAATAAATAAAATGATTAACCGGTGAGATGGATAGAACACGTACGAATTTAATCGAGATTTTTGTAAATCTCGTCTTCAGCCATTTTACGAATCGATTTCTCTTGCCTGGACATCATTTTAGTTTGTTTAGCTCTAGGGGTATGAACTTTTTTACAACACTAGTCAAAATACTTCTCTATTACAACCGTTCGTTAAACTGGTGCATTTTCCATGTTTCAGTGATATTTTCAAAAACTGTTTGATTTTTATGCATTTTGTACATTTTCGATCAGAGTTTTCTTTTCTACCAAATATGATCCTCCGCTTTTCCAGTAAGACACAGCACTGTTAAAGGTTATAATTGGCTCCCGAGTGCGTGAGAGATACACGCAAAATGCAATTTGTAAATTCTCCGGTCGAGTGCAACCGATTAAGATGAAATTGAATTCAGTCAATTCTTGCCATAAATCTACGTCGATTAAGCTAAGATTTACCTGAATCCGTTCCGCCAATTCGCCAAATTTGCGAATTCCGTTTTCGAAGTGGCCGGAGCCCATCTTAAAAAGGAATAACCATAGGGAAAAAAGGAATCTCGAATTTTGTTTTCACGATTGGATAAGCAACGACAATTCGTCTTTTGCGTGAGTATTTTTATTCGATGTAACTTGACTACGCGTACGTCCATTCTCGTACAAAGGATTAATTTACACTTTATGTATTTCTATAAAATGTACGTTTCTATGTGTATCTATATATGTAAATATATATATATGTATATATATTATATTAGTAAATACTGTACGTACAAACGTATAATTTTTGCTATTTACAATTAATCGTAACGCGACAATTCTGAGCTCGGCACAATTTGTATTCCCAACGCGCTGAATTTGCACGATAGAATTAAACGAATTATTAACTTTACCAAGTTACCGTGAAATTAAACTTTTCCAATTTCCAATGAGACTTATCGATCGAGGAATTTCAATCGAAATTAAATGAAAACGCGTTTGGCGTTTACCAACCGCCAGTAAATCGAGAAAAAAACGAAAAATATTTCGAGATTTTTGAAAATGCCAGTTTTTATGAAAACTTTGAGCCGAAAAGAGAGCGTCGAGCAAAGAAATTTCTATTAATTTTAGATTACCTGTATGATAACGCTTAAGCGTTCTCTCTAACGTCATTATTGTCATGGTGTCGATAAAGAAAAACTTTAAAAAATATTTTTTTTTTATGATTTACGAAACGGACGCCGATGTTCCACCCCATGCGCGAATGAGATTCAGCATTTTATTTAACTTCGAGCACCACTCCAGCCTGTCCTCCTTCGTGTCCGCGGACAAGAGGTGCCTGAAAAAAACGAATTAAACTTCAATTATTAAATACAACAAAATACAAAAAAAAAATTTCCACAAATTCGTAAAATATTTTTTTACGGAGATTTCGTAAAATGTTCTTGTCGGTGTAACGTACCTGATTATCGTCTGAGATCCGTTTCTAACGAGGACGAGACTCTCGGAATCGCCAGGTTGACCTGGCCTGACGCTTTCCAACAGAAAAGTATTTGGCCGCGCGCAAATGTCGCGCGAAACTAAACCCACGTTTGTCGTCGTAATTCCTTAAATAAAAAACGAAAAAAAAGAAAAAAAACAGAGGTAACTCTTAAGTAACGTCGAAAGTAAAACAGAAAATAAACATTTAGAGAATACGAAAATAAAAGAAATGAAGGAAATATCTTACCTTGCAAATCGAGACTTCCTATCGGTGTCTTCTTTCTCTCGTCGTCCGGATATTTCCAGTAAGACAGAATCGCGCCTTTGAGCAAACACCAGCGACGATGCCAAGCGCCAAATCCTGAGACATCCTCGAACATTGTCAAAAAGCCACGATGCTCTACCGAAACGGAAAGTTCGCAAGAAACGTGCATCTGAAGTTTACCCTCGAGGGCGGAATTTCGTGGTACCTGTTTTTTTTTTGTTTTTCAAGAATATTTTTTAATTATCATGATAATTATTTATTATCATTATTATCAAATTTTCTTCAGCAAAGCGTAAACATACCTTGTTGAGTGTGAACTGCTGACGATTTACTTCGCGCAGACTAAATACGACGTAACCAGCGAGTGCGAAAGCCGGAGTTCTAACAGCCCCGGGTCCGGCGGGACTCTGAACAGTCGGCATTATCAAGCGACTTTCTTGCTTCAAAAACTTTTTCGGAGTTTTTCCGGCTCCCTAAAAACAACGTAAAATTATTTAACTTTACACCGTTACTTTATTTTGAATTAATACGATTTTTCAGCAAAGTAAAAAGAAAAGAATTTACGATTTACAAGAGAAATATTACCGTACCTTTTTGCCATTTCCACCGCTTCCGCCGAAATTGCCATTATTGTGAATATGATACTTGATCTCGTGGGGAAGAACTTCCGCGCGGGTTTCGAGAGTATAAATCTCTATAGTTATTTTGAAATCGCTGTAAAGATCCTCGAGTTTTAGGGTTGAAGGAAAACGTATGCAAGAATCACCGTTTTCCGCCAATACAACGGGCGTCACGACGATATTTTCGAGATAACGAACGAGACATAAGAAATGAAGACACTTGTCGACGTCGAAATTGCGGAAAAAGTCGCGTTTAAGTGGTAATGTCAGAGCGGAAATGGTGAGTGAACCGCTCTCTTGTATTTCCGATGATCCTGGCACGACGGGTCTCACCGTACCCTCGACTTTAAGACGTTGAACCTCGTTCAAAGCAGCTTGTCTTCTGTGTGCTAAAATAACGACGAAAAAACAAAATTTATATTCAACTAATTTCGCAAATTTACGTTAAAAAAGAGAATAAAAAATTAAACGTACTCGCTACGAGCAAAAGCCTTTCTCCCTCGACTTGTTCCCTCGAGCCGGTGAATTCCACCGTAGCATGGCACAAATTTAAAGCTTGACTCGCTTGTCCAATTATCGTTTGTTGTTTGCAAATTTCGTCCATAAGACGTTTAATTTTGTCCTGTACCACGGCCATCTCGGCTCGTTCGTCGGAATTCGTCGTGTTGGACGATGTGTCGGAATCGACGTTCGTACGGCAAACTTGACGTACCGGAGTCTTCGGTGTCTGAGAAAATTAATTCGTCCCACAGGATGAAATTTTGTCAAAGAAAAAGAAAAATAATATAAAGAGCAATTAAATATGAAAAATTGTACCTGAGACTGTTGTTTTCTGTAAAAACTGACGCTGTGCATCAAAGGCATGCAGCTATCTCCATCGACGACGTATTGTTCGCCTTTACGCGGCGAGCGTGTCGGTGTTATTTTGATCGGTGAACGATACGTCTGACCGTGAGAGTACTTAAAACTCGTGGAGGCCGACGATGGGCTCTTACCGGCGCGATTTAATTTCGGTGGCGTCGGGCCGTGATCGTTTTCAGCCTCCTGACGTGCCAGGCACTCGTCGAGATACTCGTCCATTTCGTCCAGTACGGAAATATCCGACACGGTGCTGTCCGGATCGGGATCGATCGAACGCTAAAAAAAAAGAAACTCTTGTAATACAAAATTGACCAACGTTATTTCAACGAATAACTTAGCTCTCTGTTTCCAAATTTACGAGAAACCTGGAGAATTACAAGTTCGAAATAAAATTCAAACTTTTTATCGATAGGACGAGTGGATCGAAGAAAATAAAAGAAATAATCGATTTTTCTTTCATCTCTCACCTTTTTGTTCATCGCTTGTTGATTGACCGCGCGAAGTATACTTCGTTCGAGACTCGTGTTGGCCACTCCCTCACTCTCCTCGTCGTGACTATCGTAATCATCCTCGTCCTCGACGTAATACTCAGCTTCCGTCTCGGTCTCGGTTTGTTCCTCGAAAGTCGCAGTTTCCGGTTCCGTTGTGCCAAGCGTGTATTCCGTATCCGTCTCGGTTTCCGATGTTTCGATCGACGAAAGATCGGGATAAAGATTGCCCGGCTTTGGCGGTGACACGCGAATGCGCTTCACGTCGGAGATAACTCTTTGTTGCGATTTTGGTGGACTTCCCACGACTTTGACGATGACGATATAAAAATACAAAATTAAAATTAACAAAAAAAACTTTTAAGTAAACTAAAAAGAAAAAAAGAAAAATTGTCAACAACCTTGTCTCTTCGTTGGCGAGTTCTTGATCATCGTACCGCGTTTTTGCTCGAAATTCAGTGATTTCGGAAGCGGCGGAGCTGGTGGTACTTGATCCTGCGAAAAAGTAATTATTTGAGAAAATTGCGTAATCGCGAGATAAATTAAGAAAAAAATCGAACTTCGTGCCAAAGTTCGTGAGTCAATACGATGAATACCATTGAAAATGGTTTTACCAGTGCCGGTGTGGGTTTCACTGGACAGACCGGTGAGCTTTTGGGTGAGTTAGATTTGACCTCGCTGCTTTCGCTCGTTCTGATGCACGAGCCAGCAGCGGCTTGCGCCATTTCCTTGTTACGATTGAAACGCGATCTTAGCATATCCAATTCACGCTGTCTCTCCAATTGCGTAGTACGCATTATATTATTCTCCAATTCTTGAGTCGGTACACCTTGCTCGAAAACAGCGCGATTCGCGTTCACGGATTTTAGCGAGGGACCATTTTTCCCTTGATTATTTTCTGTCGAACGAGAACGATTAATTATCGGAATACAGAGGATAATGATTATTTTTTAATCAGGACGAAGATCGAAAAAATAATAGCTCACCCGTGTTATAACTTTGTTGAGATCTTTCGCTGTTGGTTGATTTTTCTCTGTCGAGCAATTTCTTCGCTGGTACGGACATGGTCAATGGTGCTTTTGGTATCAGCGGCGCTTCGCCCTTGTTGTTTCTCTCGAAAAGGGCCATTCTCTCGGTGAGCGTCATTTCCGCCGGATCTTTGGCTCTCGTCTCGTTACCCTTCGATTCGAACAACGAAGCTTTACTAAGTACCGAGCCGGGTGATGATTTAACCGGACTTTTCGGGGAAACATTGTAACCACCGAATCTAGCTGTGATTCGATTATTATTGTTAATCCCGGAATTTACATTTTTCGTCGATCTTTCCGGTGTTCTCGACTCGTCGTTCGTCCTTGCGTTAACAGCCGTCGGAACGTTTCTCGTCGAACTAGAGTTTCCTGGATTTTTCATCAAGTTCCTTGGATTATCCGATTTGGGAGAATTCGCGGTATCCTTAACGACAGTCGGGATATTTTCGTTTTTCTCCTCTTTGCGCGGCGAATCCTTAACTTCGCGAGGACATTTGGCCGTTTCCTGGGAAAAATCCTTATATTCATATACTAGACGAGAATTGCTTTTAGTACGAGTATAGCCCTGAGCCTCCTGCAAAATATTGACGGAATTTTTGTTTTTCTTCTTCGAACAATTTTTACAAGGAGAATATTTGCATAAAATTTTATTATAATTAATTTTCCTTTTTTTTTTTTTTTTCTCGAAGAATGTTTAGCCTACACAGTTACAGGCGAAACTACCTCACGATAAATCGGAGAAATATTTTATTTACATACATTTATTACGCGTTGAATAATGTCGAGAATTTTTAAGACATAAATCAATTTTCTCCCTTCAATTTTTCCGTAATTAAAACTCAAGGCGTTGAGGCTATTACCAATAAATTCATTAAAAACTTGAATTAATTTAAATCATTCTACAAAACGAGAATTTTTTAATATTCGTATTTTTTAACATTCGAATTAAATTTCTAAATTCTCGTATATTTGAGTATCGGTGTATTTAGCGAAGAAAATTCTTCTTACTATTATTTTAATTCAATCTAAATTATAAAACAAACTTCACACCATGAAGAAAATTTTTTAAAAATTCCCATTGTCACGTTTTCAATATTTTCATGGGATATTTTTTCTCGGATGTCGCTGCATACGCTAAACATCCTTAATTGGACAATTCTGGTCCACCAAGCGTGCACGGAAAGTATACATTACGCCAAGAGTATCGAACATTGAAATCAAAATGTGAAAATTAAAATTAGAAGAAAAAAAAATTACCAAAGTATCCAGAACCGCTTTGTCCCATTTCAGAGGTTTGGCAGGACTACCGACGCTCTTCTTGTTATTCTGCTGATTCGAATTACTCTTCCATTTGCCACAACCGCTTGGTCCGGGTTGCGGTTCGTAGCCGGATTTAACTTGCTCGTTTAGCTTGGCTTGAATCTTTTCAGCTTTGCTCTCGACCGGCTTAACGAGACTCGGATGGGACAAATCATCCTCCCAATTGTTAATTGTCGATGCGAGAGCCGCCAATCTATCCAATCTCGCTTTACTCTTTACAGGTGCTTTTCTTTCCTTCGTTTCGTCCTCCGTCATAAATCTCTCCTCATTTTTGTGTATCGGCGAGCTCAGCTCTCGACTGCTGTCTTCTAATTTTTTAACCCAACAATTTCGTTATCGTCAATATTTCATATAATTTAAAAAAAACGGACGTAACAATTTTTCAGCGTTTGAAAAGAAACTGTAAATTTTTAAAAATTGTTCGTATCATCGATTTCTCAGTTAGCTTATTTATTTTTTTTTTTTCGAATTTTTCGAATTTTTCGAAATGTAACAATTATTTCTCGAAAGAAAAAAATTATTTTTTATATTCTAGAAATATTAATTTCCGTACGTATCTCTGAGATTTAAATATCCAGAGGTAGAAAAAGAAGTGGAAAGAGCGGAAGAGAATGGTTCACACATATATATATAGTAAAAGTGAACGTTAAAGAGTGAGAAACCAGTTTTCTCGCTTATCTATGTGGGTTTATAACGAAACGGATCGTACCTGAGTAAAGTTTGCCAAGCCTTTGAAGTTTCGACCTGACGCTAGTCGCGGCGTTCTCTCCGTTTTCTTTATTCATCGCGCTGTTACTGTCTCGTACCGAGTTCTTCACGGGCGATAATTTGCGAGGCGATTTAACAGGAGATTGCTTCGCGACGGGCGAGCGAGGCGTCGCGATAGTTTTGACCGGAGATTTTGGAGGAGTTTGGACGATGACTTAGACGGAAAAAAATAAATTTTCGTTTAAATTCATGTTTCTCGACGATTTATACAGCGAATTGAGACGAAAAAATAAAAATTAATACAAACCTGGCGCTTGTGCCAAAATGGCGTTAGCATCTTTTAGCGGACTTCTTCGTTTCTTCAAATCGTGTCCTGCGTTTGACAATTGCGTGTCCAACTTTTCTCTCCTCGCTTTCGCTCGCTCCAGCATACGCTGTATCGTGATTTACGGTTAAACAGAACGATTTTGTTTTTCGCATGTTTATGGATCGATTTTGCCATTAACTCGATGTAATTACGGAAATGTTTTTAATTAATGGGATTAAGGTACAAAAATGTTTCTAATCGCTTTTATTTACTTGCAAAAATGTTTATAATTATTTTGATCGAGGTTGAGTAATTTTTCGATATCGCAGGGTGAATATTGCATCGATAAATCGATTGCGCAACACGCAAGCTATGATCCTGTCTTGAGCAAAACTTTCACATTCTATAATTGTTTAAATAGCGCTCCGAAAAAAAATACAAAATTTCTCATCGAATAATAATAATTTTTTAAATAATTTATTCACGTGTTCTTTCAAAGTGCTCGAGAATTTGCCGTCAATGGGAAATGTCAAAGGGTTAGAGTTTGAAAAAATTTTACAATTTAAAACGAAACATAGCGAAAAAAAAATTGAATATTCAATAGTTCAAGGAGAATTTTTGAAAGTTCGTTGGGAACGCGCATAACGCGATGAAAGCGAATGATGAATGAAAGCTATTCCTACCTGAGTGAAGGGATCCATTGTGCGGAAGGACGCGCAGTTTTGATGATCTTCGGTCAATGTCCTTTGTGTTTATCAACAACGGAAATCCCTTCGAGTAGTTCCTGTCGAGAGTCGATTATGTTCGCGACCGAGCGTAATCGAACGAACGAACGAACGAAAAAGAAATGAAAGATATTTTTCACGAAGGAACACACGTTTCGCGATACGCAGCGTGCGTTACACTAAACAGGCGTAGCCGGATCGCCACAGTTGACCGTTGAGTTTAAATGCAGCCGCCGTGTCAATGGGACGCCACCAGAGGGGTAAAACACAAAAGCCCGTGGGCCCGATCCTTTGCGATATTTTACTTATACGCCTTTATATTATATTACAGTAATACTCAACTCTTGCACCGAGCATATACGGTTCGTGTCGCTCACATATATGTATTATTATTTACTTCGCGTTTCGCATAACAAAAATTCGAATTAGCGGAAAAGGATTCAACGCTGTCAAAGCGTCGGCGTCGTTTCGCGTATTGCTGATTTGCGTTGCGTGCGTACTTGTCCAAGTATATAGCTCGCCTAGTGCTGCCCTCTGTGGCGATGGTGGCGCAACGGTGTATGAACGCCACAAACTATTACGAAGCTTTGTATCCTACGCTCGGTTGATAAGATCGATGTTAATGATGCTAAGAGGACATTCTTATCGATTCTGTCTACCCCTTGTGCAATGCACATTTAAGCACGTTGAGAACGTATAAATATTCAAATCGCGGTGTATTTCTATATCTGAATGTTTGAATATACGCATTTCCGAACATTTCGCTAGAACGATATTCGAAAATATAAAATACTCGATAGAAATTTGAATGCTTGATAAATTATTGATGTTATAAGGAGAGTATCGGGGAAGAAACCGTCTTTATCGACTGTTTTTTTTTGCGGCGATACGAGCAAAATAGAAGCGTGGAGGCAAACGGGGGAAGTCTGTGATGCGCACAATACCCACACGTCAGTGCACCAGTTGGGTGAACGTTATTGTGTGTATCCTCTCCGCGACGACAAGCTCGTTTCGTAATTAAAACCCGTATTTTTCTCAATTGTGAATAACCGTCGTGTGTGAACAATCGCCAAGGAAATATTTCGAAAAAAGTGTCAATACTGTCGTATGGTCGTGTTGTTTTCACCGCTATCGTGAACTGCAGAAGAAAATCGAATCGAGTCTTGCCTCCAGCTGACTAATGTGAACTACAAAGGATCCTCGCGTCCGCGGCTCGGCAGCTACAGTTTGGTACGTTTGCACCCAAAATGCACCGAGCTCGGTGCTCGTGTCCTTGCAATCTCACATCCTCCCGTAAAACAATGTTATTATTTCGAATTGTTGTGCAAGGACGGGATGCGTCACGAAAGTGAACACAATAGAGAGTAAAAAAAAAGAGAACCAATGCCCCGAGCACAGAGGTCGTTGAATATTCGTGACGACGAAGTGCGTAGATAAGAGATTGATGAAAAAAAAAGTGAAGATACGAAAGCATAGGCTGCTTTTTGTCTGTGATATGCACGAACGAGCTGCGAAAATAGCTTATCGCGAATACGAGCGATAGCCTCGCTGATTAATTACCTATTATGTACAGTACGTATCATTAAAAAAAATTTCGTCACAATTTCGCGTTGCTTCGAGATTAATTTATATGCTCGCTTCTCGTCAGCGACACAACTCGACATTCGCCCAAACAGTGGCACCAATTACTCAGAACTGGCCAATTGGAACGCACGCGTGTGTAAACGATCATTATTAATGTGCACGCAACATACGTAACGCGGTTATAAAACGTACGAACAAAATCATCGTACTCGTTTTTTTTTTTGCATTTTTTTATATTTTTTCCATTCCACAGTCGTATTAGTCGAAAATCCTTAGGCTGAATTTTTTCGTAATTTCTTCTTTTGAGCTTTATTTTTTTTTTCACACGTTTACGCACGTATTAGTCCTTAAAGTATGACATTTTTAATAATTCAATCAATTATTTCTAATAATTAATCGATAATATGTTTTGATTTATTAAGCGCAAAGAATTTTCCTTGCTCGTAGAACAATTCTTATCTTTGGCGAAATTTATATACCTATAGCTTGCTTTAACTTCATTGCGAGGAATTGGAGAAAAGTAATAAGCCCGACTGCGAACGAAAGAACCGAATACTCGTGAAAATTGTGCAAATACAAATTTACGCTTTGCGTCCTTGCGATATTCGCTCAATCACGAAGTTTCGACTGCGAAGAATACAAAATTAAGAAAACTAGCTCATAGAATTACCACGGTGATCGAACAGAATCGACAAGAAAAAATCTGTAAATTGCAATAAAATTTTTTCGCAAAATATAATTTTTTTTTGAACTTTTTACGATTGCGCCAATATCCAATTTAGTTCAAGAAAATACTGTCTCGTACTACCACATAATAGGTAAATTTATCAACGCGCATAAGTTTCATGCTTCGAACAATTTGAAAATTTCGTAAAAACACTTTTCGGAAGAATATTGAAAATAACTTTTCATTATTGTCCCGTATATCGATAAATCCGTCGTAAAAGCGACAGTGGCGCAATTTTGTAACGTACCATGTTGATATTAACAGGGGACTGCCGCAGCGCAGTCCGCGTTTTAGCAAGCGATCATGGAACAAGTGATCGCTCTTGGTTCGCAAAATCCATTGTCATTATTGATGAAATTTGGCATGATGGCCTGGAACAATACCTGCGGCATTGAAAATTGCTCCGGACACGGAGAATGTCACAACGGCACTTGTTTGTGCGAAGTGAGTCGAATTTTCCCACGCGTAACTAGATTTCTTTCGCTCGCCGCCGAATCTATTACAAAATAAACGATAATTTTTCTTTTCTCAGATCCAATTCGACGGTACGGAATGTCACGTTCCAAATTTCAGTTATTACATAGCGTTCGCAACGATGTTCTTCATTCTTGCATTCGTATGTTTGACCCAGCTGGTGATGTGCATCGTCGCGGAATGGCAAAAAATGAAGGCACCTTCGTTTTTACGAGCATGTCGCGTTACGACACAAAAAGTATTATATTTTGTAGTTTTTTTGGCATCGGTCATTAGAGGAGCTTACTTTACTTCGTCGGTGAGTAGAGAGAGAGAGAGAGGAAAAATAACTGTTCAAAAGCAAGAAAAACAAAAATAATTTTGGCAGAAGCAAAATTGCGCGAAGTTTCATATTTTTTCTGATTTTCTGATTTTATGTTTTTTCTCGTTAATAGACGGCGTTAAACAAGGAAGGATGGACGAGAAGTTTGATGTCAGCTTATTATCCTTTGCTACTGAGCGGATCTTCGTTGATCGTTTGTTTCTGGGCGGAAGTATTTCACATTCGCAACATCAGAACCGACAAACCTCAATTCTTATCAAAATCGTTTCTCGGCTTTGTCGTATTTAATCTGATAACTTATTCGCTTCTGTTGGCTGAATTTATTACCGCGCAGATGAACACGCGAGAAGATCAGGTGAGTCGTTATCTCTGAAATGATTTCGTTGAGACAACTTTGAAATATTGACAAAGTTTTGTTTATTTTTTTTCGTTTGTTTGTTTTTTTTTCGGTTGGATTTCGCAATATTGTGTCAAATCTCAAATTTTCTCTTCTTTCGCACGTTTTTCTTAAGAAAATTGTGAAAAAAAACAAGTTTTTCTTTAACCCTAATGTTTGTTCTAATTATTACAATTTTTCGACTCTCTTCCTCGATAAATACGAAATTATTAATACAAAAATTGCTCGAGAAAATTGATTAAATTCCATTATCGTTCAAACGAACGTAAATATCACCTTTCAGAGTTTCTACACGCACATATTCAATGGTTGTTACGCCGTGTTGCTTTTCATCGTCGTCGTATTCTTCCTGATTTACGGTGTCGAAGTCTACTTCAAGGTAAATAACGTGAAAATTAACGAAAAAAAAGAAATTTAAAGAATTCCAAGAAACAATCGTTAAGAATTAAACTTAAATGAACAGGTACGAGGTGGATTTTTGAGCGAGCATCACGTAGCCTCGATCGCCACCAACAAACGTACACCGAACGATTCGAAACTTCAGGAAGAAGATCCCGTAACGGCGAAACTTTTCGAACCCATCGCTTCTACTTCGTCCGACACGTCGCACGTACAACAACAGGTCAACACGTCTCAGCTTCATCAATCGCGATTTGGTTTACTAGCTCAAGCCTTTATGCTTTTCATCGTCGTTGGATTTTTATTCAGCGAGACTCTCAGCGAATTTTGGAAGACCAAGTGAGTTCTCCGTCGAAAGATCGTTAATCCTTAAAACTGCACACTTCGGCTACCGATCTATAACTGCATATGGTGTCATATCGACCCCTGGCGTTTTTCAAATCGTTGTATCTCGGTAAATATGCATTTTTTCAATTTCTTTGTAGAGACATTTTTTGCAGTACATGATCCATATTATTTCTTACGAAAACTAACACGTTTCTAATTTCACCGCGAAAACCAACGCGTTTCGATATTCGACGCGAAAACTAGCATGTTTCGGCTCTCACCGCGAAAACTAGCATGATTCGGCTTCTGTCGCGATAACTGGCATGTCCGAAATATCCTAGTTTTCGTGGCAAAAGCCGAAACATGCTAGTTTTCGCGGCAAATATCGAAACGTGCTAGTTTTCGTGTCAAAAGTCGAAACATGCTAGTTTTCGCGCTGATATCAAACGTGCTTCTCTTCGTAAGAAATCTGAAACATGCTAGTTTTCGTAAGCAGCGTCGATTTTATGGGCCAAAAGTTACTTTTGGCCGAAACGAAAAAATTAAATACCAAAACATTCGTCCGAAATGGGGCAGATACGATCGACGAAAGAAAACGCGCCGGGTCAAATTGACCCGAAATGCAGTTTAACGGTTAAGACTGCGGTTATACTTGTTCCAATCACTTCGAAAACGTGATTTATAAATTCTCCGGCATGTCGCGTCGCATTGAGATAAAATTTAGCTTAGATAATGCAGAATTATGGCAAGAAACGACCGAGACAAATTTCATTACGTTCAGTTACATTGTGCCGGAGAATTTTGGAATTACGTTTCGCAACTTTCTCGTGCTCGAGGGCCAACCATTATCTGCAAAACTGCGTCTTAACGCAGCGAAGTTTATTCGCTTCAATCGCATTAATTCATAACAATTTAATATTAATTTCGAATTTATTCATTATATAATAAAAAATAATATAATTTATTTCTAAATTATTTCAGAGTTCCTCTTTACAGCAGAAACTGGCACGACGTTGTCTTTCGCGTTATCGAAGTTGGTGTCGCTCTCTGGTTTCCATGCGTTCTCTGGAATTGTATGAGGTATCGAGCCGACGAGTTTCCGAACATAAAATTTCTCAATTCGCGTTTCGATAACGAAAAACGCATTTATAATTTTTAAACGCGTCACTCAATTTCACATATTTTCTAATAGTTTCCAAATATTTTAAATAACACGTGTCTTCTCTATCCTCAAAGCCCGGAACAATTATGGATACTGAATCCCAAGAGAATTCTGAAAAGATTGGATCTCGATCAGACGAAAGTTACGAAGGAAATTGAACTACAGGAGAAGGATAGCCTGGATGGTAAATTGTTGTCCGACGGAACGTCGATAAGCAGCAAAGATTGTTGGATATGTTACGACAACGAGACGGAAGACGCCGGACCTTTGATTCAGCCTTGTCAATGCAGAGGCGACGTTAGCGCGGTGCATCACGATTGTTTGCGTCGATGGCTCGTTGAGGTCAGTAAAAAAAAAACGGAAAATTTACAATATTCTTCGCAGATTTTCAAACACGAATGAAAAATAAACGATATCATGCATTTGACAGAGTTCAATGAACGCGGACAGTCTCGCTTGCAAGGTATGCGGTACCAAATACAACGTGGAACACGCTACGCGTCTCGATTGGCAGAATGGCCTGACACCGCGTCATTGGGTTCAGACGATAGCTATCGTAACGACAATGTGCGGCTCTTCGGCAGCCGCTTGGATACTTATACAACTTGTCGAAGGACCGATAATACGAATGCTGGCGGCTGGTACCGCACTTTTGGTCATGTACGTCTGCATCAGGTGAGTTTCTTGTCATTTATTTTTAACCCCTTACCGCGTACCAAACGATACATGGCAGTTAAAATTTCTCCTTTCTTTCTTCCAGTATGTTAAAAGATATTTTTGTCAATTAATTTTCTTTGTTGCAAGGACAAAATACGTTCCGTTGCACGAAGCTTGCAATTAGAATTAAAAGTTGATTTTCGAAGGAAAACAAATTTTTTTAACATACCGAACAAAAAAATTTGAAGTTTATGCGGCAAGGGAGACAAATTCGTTCATTAAGGGATTTAAAGTAACTTTGAGACAGACGGGATAATAAAAAAAAACGTTTCTACAATTGCAGATTTTTGAGTTTAAATACGGTTGTTGCGTATCAACGTGCCAAAATATCAGCTCTTAACATCGTCAACGTCGATCCTACGAGCACACCAACGAGTGCTCAGGTTTCTACCATTAGTCACACAGTTGCCGTGGACGTCGCCAAAACGGAGGTGGTCACGATCTAAACAAAAAACAAAAAACAAAACAAAAAAATCATAATGGCCAAAAAAAACGCGCGTCGCGTATTTCGCCATCCACCTTCCCTTCCTTCAAGGGACTCTCGTTACTATAATAACTATGATAATACATTTCCACAATTAAATTATGAAATTTAGCGATGCAATTCGTAGATTACGGATAACATTTTTTTTTTTTTTTTTTTTTTTTTTTTTTTTTTTTTTTTGAAACGTCGAATATATACGAACGTTTATATATTCGCGTTTAAAACCATCCAAGACCATATATGCGCGAAATATATGGGCCGGTAGACAGTACAAAAGAATAAATAATAGCCGTGGATCGTTGAACTTTTACAAAAACCTAATAAGAGTTTCAAGTTCGAATTTGCTACCGCGAACGCAACGACGTACGTGTAAATAATCGTACGTTCGTAGACGCGAGGCTTGGGTCAAATATTCATGTGTCAATGCAAATGGCGAGTTAACGGGAAAACGCGACGCGAACGGAATCACTAATTTTCTTCGATACGCGCGCGCGCGCTTCTATCCATCGAGCTTGTAACTTCGCCAGCGTAAAATTAACCTTCCGACGTCTTTAGAGACCGGCACTGTGTAGACTCGAGCGATAAAAAAGAAAAAAATGGTGCACCTCCCCGTTTCCCTTTAAAGTTGCAGCGAAATATCATCGATTAGACTTTATTACATTTATGTTTTTAATGTCGTTTACTTTCCGGAGATAATCGTATGAATTCTATTGTAAGGAATAACTAGGCGTTATCACAGGGGAAAAAAACAAAATAAGAAACGAGAGTCGTAGTTTCTATGATATAAGCGTAGTTGTACCTTCGTAGTTTTAATGGTGTTTTAGTTGATTCCACGCTCCGACGATTAGAGACGTTATCGTCGCACGATCGATGAAACGAATGATGAATGATTTTTCAGTATACAAAACAACAACAAAAACTATAAAAAAAATTTAAAAAAATCGAGAACAATGCGATGGACGTAACGGAACGAAAACGTGAAACTTACCGGTGAATTCAATGTTCACTTTGTAATTACTGGACACGCAAAAAAAGTCTCGAACGATCGAGGTAATATGTCCGATCGAATTGAAATTTAAAAAAAGTGTATTAATTCTAGAGAAAATATTGAAATACATCTGACAATTCGAGGACAATTCCAAAGGCAACAGTATTCGATGTATAATAAAATTGCCAATTTTTTCGTCTTCTCTCAGCCAAGAAATTGACATTGTTTCTTTTTTTTTCTTTTTTTTTTTTTAATGATAGCAATTTCTCGTCAATAAGCCTGAATTATTCTCGACAACTCGGTAGACTATATACGCCCGGCATCCTCTAATGGCTTTAATTACGTCGTTTTATCTGTGGTAGAAATGTTAAAATAAAATTAAACCGATGCGCGCGTAGGTATTCGACTACGATTGTGAAACGAGACGGTAAAGTTCTTTGAAATCAGCGTATATCACGGAAGATACTAGATTATCGAGAAATTATCGACGTTATAAACGATGTTTATAATTTAAACGGACACGGACAGCATTATACAAGCGCATTAAAGTTAACGCGGGGCAAACGAAAGAAAAACGGTCGACGAGAATGGCGAAGAGATTTTTCTCTTCTCGTTAGTTTAGAAAAGTAAGGAAAAAAATGGACGAAATATTACGTGGCCCAATTTCCGGTGCTCGTTAAATCTTTCTCATTTGTAAAGAACCACGATAGTTGATACGTTTTCGGTGACTTTGAACCACGTTTTTTTTTCTCTCCCTTTTTTTTCTGAGAACAAAGAAAGCTTTGATTTATTATTATTATTATTATCGTATAATTGGACACATCACTGGGGAGGAATTATGAAAAAGAAAACAAATGATATATAGTGATAAGCTGTGATACTAAGAGTGTATGAAACCTAACAGGAATGGCCATTAAATAAATGAGATTGCCGAATAAGTTTGCATCGTTCTTATTTTCCCGAACTAGCCACTAACGAATGATATTTGATAAATCTTTAGCTACGCGATAGTCCTAAACTCCAATGATACGAAATATGTATCACGATCGTTTTGACTCGAACGTGAGCTGTTTCATATAATATTTTCATTTTATCATATTATTTTAATTCTCGTCTAAAATTAATAATTTTACGTATCGTCGCTTTATCCTCAAAAAATCCTTAACGAGGATTATAAACGTAGATGAAACTAGAAGAAACCGACGTCTAAAATATTACACGAATAATTTTTTTGTTATTTCCTCGAAATAAAGGCGAACGAGAGAAAAACGATTCGATCGAAATGTAGAAAAATTGGACGATTGGCGCGAGCGTAAAGGAAAAAGTTTAATACACGCGTTAGGATGTAATTGAGTTGATTAATATTTCGTTTTAAGGCAAATAAATATTAACGGAAGACTTTTTTTGGTATTCTTACATATGGAAAGTTTAATATTTTCGATCTTAATCCAAGTATTGAGGGAGGAAGGAATGATGCGGAGTCATTCGTTTTCTTTTATTTCATTCTTACGTTTTTCGACAGTTACTTAAGGTATGTAAGAGAGATACATTGTTTCTTAATTAAACCGAATATTCAATACTTGGTACAATAGTATAGATGTACAAATACAGCAGAACGTTGTTTTTCTTTATTCTTTTTTTTCTTGTTTATGTTCATCTTTTTCCTTGTTTCGCGTTTTTTTTTCAACGTTAAAAACCCCGCTAAGTTACGAAAGATCTAAAATTGTTGCATTTTCTTTATCTTCTTCTTTTATTTTGCTTATCTCTTGTTTTGTTTATCGCATTGTTGTTGTTCTTGTTGTTTTTTTTCGATCCGTTCTACGCGCGTGTGCATGAAATATTTCGTTGCGTGATTGCCAAAGTGTTCGCGTGTTGAAATAACGTGGCACGTCGCGTTCTCTCTTCCCGATGTATTAAATGTCCGTTTTCCGGGGAATAATGGGGTGGGGTGGGGGTAAATGCACTCCAGAAAATCTGCTCAACCTATGCTGAAACATTTTTCAATACAAATTATCAAATTCGACGATTTAACGATCGATGAAAAATTCGATTAAAACATTAATACCGTTACGTACTAGTTTGCTTTTCTTTGCATTCTAACAATTCGATTACAGTAGAATCTCGATTATCCGACACTCGATCGTCCGAATTCTCAATTATCCGAACGATGACTTAGATTTTCCGAACGCTCGATTATACGAACGTTGACCCGAAAGATACATCGTTACTCGTTGCCACCGCCGTGAGCGACGATGTATCTTTGTAAGAATTGCGAGATACATATTAACGCGAGAACGTTAATACGCGTGTCAAATTTTAATAAATATGTTTGTACTGTTTTTATGTGAGTTTGTTTACGATTTCGTCCCAAAAACCTCGCGTTTTAATTATCCGAACTAGCCTCGGTCCCAATTGTTTCGGATAATCGAGGTTCTACCGTATATCGTAAAAATTCTGATTTTCTAGGTATTTTATACAGACCATAGCTTGTAAACAGGATAAACAGGAATGAAAAAACAATGTTTGAAAATAATTTTTCTTTGCAGGACATACCGGCGATTCCTGCCATTGCCTCGGAAGCAAAGTACTTGACGTCGACGTCCGTATCTGTGTTGAGTTTTTCTAGTACAGGTTTGACCTGTGTCTGTACAGCAGTCGGCTCTAGATAAGGCCCGATGCGTTGAAGCGTCTTTGCTACGTTAAATCTTACGTTCGCGACATTATCATTGGCCATAGCGAGTACAGTTGGAAGCATTACTTTCGTTGTTATTTCTGGTCCGCAAACTTCGGCCAATACCTGTTGAGATTAAATTTCTTTCTTATCGCTAGTCAAAATAACCTCGAGTTACTTTAATTCCCAAAATTTGCGATAACGCGATTAATCGTGATTATAAATAGGACATTTTCGAGTGAGGAACTTACGTTGATGCAGAACAGGCAGGTCATTCGATGAAGATAATTCGAGTCTCTCGGCATTGCGAGCACTCGTGGTATTATTGTCGTTTGTGCCCATTCCGGTCCGAATTTTTCGACCAATTTCTTCAAATTTAATGTCGCTGCTTCTCTGATAGCGTATACGTGATCGACCAACCAATTCATCGAGAGTAAATTGAGCTGTTCGTCGAAGAACTCAACGCCGAGTTGACCAGCCAACAAAGGCATGTACCTTGATCAATTTAATCGCGTGTTAACGAGGTTTACGCGTCATAATTATAATAGTATACACAAAGTAACGGCAAAATCATCAGATACAATTTTTTCCAAGATAATTTTTTGAAATTTTGCGTGAATTTTGCGTTCTTGAGCATCGTATTATAATGGGTAACAAATTTGAGAAGATTTAATCGTCTAGTAATCGAGATATTCAGTGTTTAAAATGGCAACTTTAACACGAGGTCTTATGGAAAGTTACGAAAAAATACGATTTTTCACAATAAATAACTCGATTTCTAAATGGTAAAACTTTCTCAAATTTTACCCACGGTTGAGTATTGTTAAGAAGATTCGTACGAATTTTAAACGATTAAACTTGGAATTGGTCCGACGCATGGCTAACGCGCGAACCTTCTTGATTAAATTTATGTACGATTTTCTTGCATTTAAAAATTAAATTACGAGATATAAAATAGTTTCTTACTCGATAATTGCCAGTCGTACGCGCCACTTTGAATCTTCGGCCAATTCTACGATCGCGGGTAAAAGAGACTGCGACAATTGTTGAATTCCGATAACCTCGTTCACGCAATCCAAATTGCTTATTATGTTTAGACGAACTTCCGGACACTCGTCCTTCAGTTGTGACAGAAACAACGGCAATAGATGTTCGATGGTGCTGAAATTGTTATTTTTTTCGATAAATTATCCGTTCAATTTTTTACTAAAGCGATGTAAAGTTGAATTCGAACAAACTTGTGTTTTCCAAGAATTGGACTTAATCCCATGATGACACTAGCGAGAGCCGATTTTACGTGTTGATTCGGATCGGCCACGAGATCTTTCACGTACGGCAATACGTTTGTCATAATGATGCTTTCTTGATTGAATTGATCGAGATTCTGACAAAAATCGCGGACTTTGTCAGCTGCGGCGGCTCGAACTTCCGCTTCGGTGTCTTTCAGAAGAGCTTGAAAAGCCGGTACCAGATCGGCTTTTGTTATTTCCGGACCGACGGCTTTTTGAAGCTGTAACGACGAAAATACAAACGAACAAAAATATTTTTGTAAAAATAAATAATTAAGACTGTTGTTGCTATTTAAAAGAAAAAAACAAAAATTTATTACTCACATCGGTGAATTTATCGGCAACCATGTAACGTACTCGCCACGATTGATCACCGGCGCATTGACGAAGCGTCGGCATCACCAATTGCTCGACGTCTTCCTGTTGTAAAAGCGGAGCGATACTCACGCAAGCGTCGACTGCGAGAAGTCGCACAGAATCCTACGATGTGTACAAAAAATTTGTTAAATTATTTGTTTTTTTTCTTTTCCTTCGAATCCTCGAAATATTCAATTTTTTTTTACCACGATGTCTCTCATTGGAAATAAAATGTAGAAAAGTTTGTCCGCGATGTCTAGGAACAATTTTGTGTGTGGAATTTACGAAAATTTCTCACCTGTTCGTCCTGGGCAAGAATGACGAACATCGAGATGAGATCGGACTTCAAGTACTCGATTTCGACGACTGTAGCGAATTCACCGAGTTTCGAGGCAGCCGAACGACGAACCATCGGCGTGTCATCCTGACAAAGACTGCGGAAGTTATTTCTCAATTTAACTGTAAAGAAAAAAAAGAATGTTTAAAATTTTATTTCGCGGCGGTTGAGAGGCGAAAGATTTTCCTGTTTTTTGAGAGAATAAAGGATATTTTATGATTCTTACTTTTAGAGACTTGACCCACGCGAGGATAGCATACGCTCATTAAACCACATGCCGAAGTTCTTGACGTGAACCAATCGCCAGAGGCCAAACGCTGTACGAGCGGCACAAAGTGATCCTCTAGATACGCCGGACTATGCTGACTCGCGATATTTCGCAAAGATTCGACGGCTTTGTCGCGTACAACTGTTTCTTCGACCGCCGCCAAAGCTTCCAAGGGTGGCTAAAGGAATTAATTTCAGAGATAAGCGATTAACTAGGATAATTTATTGTTAATAATTTTTTTATAAATTTTTATTTAGATCGATAATCGTTGGTTTAGATTAAATTTCTTGTTTTTAGCGTGTATTTCCTTTACGCATCTTACCAAAAGACAATGAACGTACTCCGGACCACCGACGAGAGGTGTGAACGATCCGAGCTGCTCCGCTAAAGCGAGTAATACCTCGTCTTCGTCATAAATAGTGTCGGTCAAGAATGGCATTAACTCTATGCGAGTGCGTTCCGGACCGAGCGCAAGAGCGATCGTTGATAATTTCTTGATGGAATTCAAACGTAACTGGAAAAACGATTAACGATTGCGTGAATCGTACACGAGAATGTCTCGTTGTATAGTTCGAAAATGGCTTTTTACGTTCGAAGCGCGAACGAAGGTCGCGGTTAATGAAATACGAATTGTTACGAAATCGATGGAATTTTTATTATCTATTTTCATAGGTTTATGAAATAAGCTTGAATTCGGAAATTTTCCTAGTATTTTTAATAATACGATGGTATTTATTTTTTACCTGTATTTACAGTTTGAAAAGTAGTAAAGATCTTTTTTCATTTTTAACGCGACGCGTACGAGCATACTCCACCTTACGGGGAATTTCGATAAATGTATGTAGTACTAATAAAACAATTGGTGGAATAGCATATGTAATGGACGTAACAAGAAAACAAAAAATTCGAACCAAGAAGTTGCGGAGAATTCATGTCGCCCGGAAATTTCTGTCCATATTTCTCTTATTTTTGAGTGTGCAGCATAGAAGTATTTGTTATATGCGTCTCTCAAGACAATTCAACTACAAATATGAAGATAGAACTGGACAAAATAGTCATTTACGAAAGATCTCTAATAATTACATCAACTCGGATGAAAAAATTAAGTTTGCACAACAATATAATTCGATAACAAAAATTCTTTCCTTCCGAAAATCGAATCGGATGCATAATAAGCTACTAATAATACGATGACGTTTGTCGTGTTTGACAGTATCGGTTAAAAAAATTCGGCGTTCACGAAGCGTGCGTAACCTCAATCGAAGGTGATTTTCGTGCCGAAGTAGTAATGAAAATTGCCCTTCGAGATTAGGCGACGAATTTAAGTACGAGAAATAAAAAAGTCGATGGTATTATAGTTTTATTCGCATACCTGAACATCCTCGTTCTTCAATTCATCGATCAAAACCGCTATCGGATACAGACTATCGTCCGTCGTTGAGTCGCTCGCTGCCATTTTTTTCCTGCTGTCTCAAACACTTTTAACGATGATTGGAAACAAAAATGACAAAGTCTGCGTCGTATAACGATTCGTATCTGATTCCAATATTCGGTGCCACGCCACGAGCTTTTGTCGTTCGAAAAAAAGATAGTTCTTTACTACGCGATGGAAAAAAAATCTATTCGTGTGAATCACAGCATGCGAAAAATGGTATTTATCGTATCGGCCCTCGGAAAACACGTCTCGGCCCCAAACGAATTCGACATTCGACGGAGTGTCGCAAATTCGGACCACGAAGTATGAGACGAACGTGATGAATCAAGATGTCCGACCGACTGATCGGAAACAGTGTAAATTTGAGGTTAGGATTATTCAAGATTGGTCCATTGATTTATCCAACTTTTGGACATCATTTTCCATAATTTCGTTATACTCTTCGTCATAATTGAATAAAAATATTTGTCAGGAAATCAAAAACATTGCTCTATTCGGGTCTCGAAGATTCTGAAACATCAAATTTAGTCGATACGCTCGTCCTGACATCTGACGGCTATCTTGTTAAAAATGATGACAATTAGTGTTGCGTGACTGAAAGATTTACGGAATTCCCATATCATCCAACTTTCTCGTAGTTTATGCCAGGGGAACTTTTAATAATCGGCGAATGTCAACATGGCTGGTGATAAGATCGTTGACAAATCGAATAATGTCGAAAACAATAGCGAAAAAAATAACGATAATATCGAGTGTCACTTGAACTTAAGTCTTGACGAGGCTTTTTCGGAAACTGTCGATTATGTTCCATGTCCCGAGTTTTGTTTCGCCGTAAGTGAAAACTATTCTTATCAAGAAGTGATATTTCTACGTACAGCTGTCAATTCCGATCGTAGACACAATAAATACCAACACAGACAGATAAGTTTATTTACTTTTTTAATTTAATTAACAGACGTCTGCTTGTTACGCTTGCAATGGTTATTATGGGCCTTGTTTCGAGGAACCCGTTTGCGCAACCTGTCATGCATTTCTGTTTCCCGATGATATCGGTCTACGACAAGTCCCGATATTCAGTGAGGTGAGTTTTTTCGACTTTTTCGCCATTGCTCCATTTGAATATCGCATTTGTCGGATTGAACGTCGTAATATTATCATTCAATGTCTTTAATCGTCGCTCCGTCATTACGAGCCGCGTATTAAATCGTCGCCCTAACATTTATGGAAAATTCGGAAAATCGCGATTAAAAATTCTAAATTTGACCTTCAAGTTACGGCATTTCTCCGATTTCCGTTTTTACATTCGATCGATCGTAATCTTCCTGAAATAAAAATTTTCTTTACGATAAATCGACAATTCGGAAAATACGTAACGCATATAATAAACGTCCGAATTTGTACCATTTCGTTCACGAACGCTTTATACCTCTCTCCCAAAATCAAGAAAACCGATGACGAAGATTCTGGAAACGACGAACCGACGGATTTGTGTTACAACGCCGAAAGGCGAGCGAGTCAACAGCAGCCGCAGCAACAAAGAAATCCTCCAAAACCCATTCCCATTATTCCAATTCCGCAGAGAATCGTGAACGAATACAAACCACCCTCGAATCCTCCGTTACCTTTGAACAATTTACCGATCGTAGCGGCGAATCAAAATGCTGCGTCGAACGGCGCAAAAATGTATTCTTGGGGTTCGATCGGTGTTCCGCCGTTGTCGAGTAACGCCGGGACTTCCTCTAATTCGATGGAACCAGCGCCTCGCGGAAATCCGCGACTCCAAGAGCCTCAAAATCTCAGAATCGAGTCGTTGGACGATTCTCGCGACGAGGAGGATGAAAATCTTCCAAATCTCGATGACGTACCAGCCGTGCATGAGAACATTCGATTGTCGTGGAATTTACGAGGATACGAAGTCGGAGAATCGTCAAAACCGCAGAATTTGTCCGAACGTGTAGAGATGCTTACGAATCACAAGCATATCGAGCACGAACCGATAAACGAGCCGGGTCTCGTCGAGAGACTACCGCCGGAAGTTCTTCTGGCCGTTTTCTCGTATCTCGACGATGTAAGCTTGTGGTCAGCCGCCAATGTTTGTCGTCGTTGGTACGGTTTATTATTGACTCACGTACCCTCTCAACAATGGCAACAACACGTCAAGATACATTGGCCATTGTACCGTCCGATCGGAAACGTTGACAATTGGTTCAAAGTTTACGATCGTTTAGCTTCGTCGGCGCCTTGTAGAATGTGCTTTTCTCTAATGTGTCTGCGAGCAGAACCATCGAGAATGGAGGAAAACTCGTGGCGAAGAAATCGATTACGAGGCGAACTCAAAAGCTTGAGAATCGATCCACCTGAAGGAATCGAAGCTACGCCTCTTGATCAAATGTGTTGTCACTGGCAAGCTACGATCACCGGACCCATAGGCAGTCCGTACGAAGGAGGACTCTTTTATTTGTATCTCCAAGTCCCTTACAGGTAGAAAATCGAAGTTACAATTTTTATTTTCTACTTTTTCGTTTTTATTCGTTTTTATTCGTTTTTACTCGTTTTTATCTTTCCTCGCAGTTATCCAATGTGTCCACCGGTTGTTAAATTTCTAACGAAGATACTTCATCCTAATGTTTCGAGACACGGTGACGTCGGTATTGATTCGATTCATCACAATTGGTCGCTGGCTTTGACGATATCGAAAGTGTTGATAAGCGTGCAGAGTTTACTCACCGATCCTTACTGCCAAGTGAGTAAAATTAAATCGTCACGTATAATTAAAAAAAAAAAATAATAAGAAAAATCTAAATTGCTTATTAACGAAAACGACCTTTTATTTATTTCGTCGAAAAGGTCTGCATGGAACCCGAGCTTGGCGAGATGTACATGAACGATCGTGAACGATTCGAGGAAGTTGCGAGAGCGTGGACGTGGAAATACGCGATGCACGACGTAGTCACACCGACTTAATCGTCTCTCGAGTCCACCGTGTTCCGGTATCGAAAGAAAATCCAAGAGACTGATGAATTTTTAATCTCAAACGCGATCGATCGTGCGAATTGGTAAACTAAGGCCTTATTCTCCCACAAGATTCGTCACGAAACGATTATGACGTGAAAAAAGACGAAAATTACTTGAGATTGAGAAATAAATAATTATTCGATCCGAACTAGGGGTATTTAGCGATGTCGTCGATATTTTGCTGTTCAGTGAGCTAAAGATAATTGATTCGTGCGACAAAGGACTTGTACAAAATCTAGAAAGGAAATAAAAGAAAGAGATCGAAAGTCGAGTGTGATGATGCGCGTAGAAGTAAAAATAAGACATAATATAATCGTGAATAAAAACACATAATAACGAATCGAATATAACGAATAATATATTTTTATTATTATATTTTATTTATTACACATCGGTGGTTGATACGAAGTTGTCGCATGGATGTGGCGATCACCGATGTTAACTCTTCGTTACTCGCACGAGTCAAGCGACATTGTGCGATTCCACTACTTGGAGCGGTGACCGTTTTTTTCAGGTTTTTTTTTTCGAGAATCTCACGATTCCACGTAGGATCGTGAAATCGCCTATTCACCCTCGAATAGGCGAATAGAAAAAAATAGAAAAAAGTCTTCGCAAAAGCCCGAAAGATCCACGTGTGCGCGAGTAGGCGAATAGAAAAGAGTTTTCGCAAAAGCTCGAAAGATCCACGGGTGCGAGTAGGCGAATAGAAAAAAAATAGAAAAAAGTCTTCGCAAAAGCTCGAACGACCCACGTGCGCGAGTAGGCGAATAGAAAAAAAATAGAAAAAAGTCTTCGCAAAAGCTCGAAAGATCCACGTGCGCGAGTAGGCGAATAGAAAAAAAATAGAAAAAAGTCTTCGCAAAAGCCCGAAAGATCCACGTGTGCGAGTAGGCGAATAGAAAAAAAATAGAAAAAAGTCTTCGCAAAAGCCCGAAAGATCCACGTGTGCGAGGAGGCGAATAGAAAAAAAATAGAAAAAAGTCTTCGCAAAAGCCCGAAAGAGGTACATAGTCTAAAATAATAAAAAAAATACAAATATTACTGATTTATTCTTTACTATTAAATATTTACAGATTCGCAATCCACACCGGAACCGTCCAAGCGAAGAGAAGAGAAGTAAAATCGCCTGTGCTTCACAATCCTATTAACGAAGTTAACGGTCCAAAACGCATTCGTACGTCGTTTATTAAACCGCCGACGCATTTAATTACACGCTTTGCTGGCCGTCGTGGAATAGAAATTCGTGTTCGCGCTTGCGGTTCACTAGTTATATCATCACGGGAGGCTCGAGTCCGATGAACATTACGTTGACGATAAGCGAATTGACGTTTATACAACGATATATTTATTATTGTTTTATTTTCAACAAAGTCCGGCACTAACGCTGCAATCCGAGCGCGAATAGGGGCCGAGAAGTTTTACGGGGGTGTCTTCGGTACAGGAGACCTGCGGGTTCGAGTCGAAGAGGAACCTGAGACTCTCCTTGAATAGTTGAACTCCTTGTGCGAAGGATCATCGAGCAATACGGACAACACTGGAAAATCTTTTCGCCCAAACTCAAATTCTCGTGATCCTAACGGGAGTAATTATACGGGCGTTTGAAGAATTACGTTCGTGTAACTAGAATACGGGTAACACGAGGAATAAATTCTTTTTTGTTACACTTTTTTTCGATAATATCCAGTGTTATACGCGAAAATCTGTTTTTTAGTATCGAAGATCGAATAAGACTCGATATTTTTATTTAATTTGATTTAATTTAGAGACTATCATTCCGTTCGATGAATAATCTTCAATTTTTCGATAATACTGCGTTTCGTTAGAGGGAATTTGATGCTAACGGGAATAATTATAGTGGCGTTTGAAGAATTACGTTCGTGTAACTAGAATACGGGTAACACGAGGAATAAATTCTTTTTTGTTACACTTTTTTTCGATAATATCCAGTGTTATACGCGAAAATCTGTTTTTTAGTATCGAAGATCGAATAAGACTCGATATTTTTATTTAATTTGATTTAATTTAGAGACTATCATTCCGTTCGATGAATAATCTTCAATTTTTCGATAATACTGCGTTTCGTTAGAAGGAATTTGATCAAAGTTGAAGCGACGACGTTGATTTTTCGAAAAACAAAGAAATCGATAAAATCGTTAATTTTCCAGAACTTTCAACGAGATTTGTACGAGATTTCAGGTATTTGTATTCTTCGAACTGTGCGAGAGTGTAATTTTTTAAAAATACTATTTTTCGACTCTTTAAAACGTTTGGAATATTCTGGAAGTAAAAATTTCGAAATGATCGAAATCGGTCGTGAAGGGGACGAGAAAAGTGAAGAGATGAGAATGGAAGAGGGACATCCGGTAAAGTGGTCGAGTCTACGAGCAGCTTCGTAGGCGTCGAGATGGAACATTGGGTCTCTTGCATTTCGCTACTAAACTACTTGGTCTTCGTGTCTGTTACAGAGTGAGAGAGATAGAGAGAGAGATATAGGACGAGCGAGTGGGAGAGAAGAGAAAGAGAGAGTCAAGGGAACTGTGCAAATGGACCGTTCAGCCTCCTGCATGGGGGGTCTCCGAGCGTCATTTGCCGGGTAATCTTCCGGTTTGTCGGTGGTCGGTTGAGCAAAACTCGACTTTCGAAATTGTACAGTCATGACTCTCCGCCGACAGAGACACGAGAATGATTGACAATTTGCGGACATCTAAGGTAAGTACCCTCCCTTGATCTTGAACAATTTATCAAATGTATCTTGAAATCATTTTTTCTCCAAGACATTATTCGTCCCTGAAAAAAAACACGTGCGTTTTTGTTATTCGTAAGCTTCTGGTCGTTTTTCAATAGAAAATTCGAGATTCTAACGAATTAATGAACTATTCGACAGTAGAAATAAGTGAAAATATTGATTTTCCTGATTTCACTCGTTTTCGATTACTTCCAATCATTATGATTATAAATTTTTCAAAATATTAATTTTTTTTTACCGAACCCTATTCCTATTTGTTTCTATTCAGTTCTGCGCATGCGTTGTTGCGCGCGCGCATGATGAGGCGCAGGCGCAGGCGCATGCCTGGTGGAGAGTCGGCGCATGCGCGTAACAGGCGAACAGTGAGGGCTGCGTTCAGGTGGTCTAGTTTCTAGGAACTTATGATGCCGATTTTTCCGTTAATTCGCATTCTTCCATATCACAATTCTTTCTATAATTTCGTACGATCTTTGTCTTCTCTCCTTTCTGTACCCGAACCTTATGGATTTCAACACCTCCTACCACAATGCTCCCTCTTTGATCGGCACACTCGAGAGAAAAAAAACATTTTTTTTAATTGCCCCAATATCCGCGAACGCCATGCCCTTTCTTCTCCTCGTGATATTGCAGTTGGGCCATATAAATAAAAAACGAGAGACGCCAGATGGGTTTTTATAGCAGGCCTAAGAGTAAACTAACGAAATGACGGCAGGTAGGCATTCATTGATCATCAAATCCAGATTAACGGGGCTTGCGACCCTCGAGCACATAATATACAGTGTTTATGTTGGCGCGTGTTTTTGCCCGGTCTCCACTTGCAACGCTTCTCGGTTTTCTTATTCTTCGAGACGTAATTACTTTCATGCTGCCCCCAACCCCCTTTGCCTCTTTCCTCTTAGTGCGCCAAGCCGCTTAATATTTATGGACTATAACACATTGCAACGCGAAGCCCTCTATGTCTCTTTGTAATTGCTGCTGTTGTAGGTTGTATCGAGTTTTTCTCGGTCTTTCTAGCTGCCAATTGTGGTTACTACGAGTGTATATAGTCGTCAGGCCTTGTGCATTTTAAACGGGAGAAGATGAATTTCGGATCTTAGGCGTATAAGGACGAAGCATAAATTTAGCGGTCGAACGAAGGGTGTAGAGATCAGTTCAAGGTCGTTACAGTTTTCATTTTATTTTCTAATGAACTAGGACCTCCGTTCAGAAAATAATGGCACGGGCTGCGTTCAGCGCGGACGCTAGAGCGCCACGTGCGATAACGAATTTGCAAATTTCTCATGAACGGCTCAATCGATCTCAACGAAATAAAGCTTAGGCCTTTCTTGCCACAATTCTGCTTCGTTTGAGCGAAGTTTCGTCCCGATCGGTTGCGTCGTGCCGGAGATATTACGAAACGCGTTTTCGAAGTGAGCGTCCACTATGGGATTTCGGTCAACGGTCGAACGTTATCGACAGTCGGTAACAGATAGCTCCAATCCCTTTTTAAAGTTTAAAATCTCATTCCATCGGTCTATCGGACTCTACAACGAGTTAACCTTTTACCGAAACGTCGTCGCAGCTTCGAAACATGCTCAGTCGGTAACAAAAAACTGTAATCTATTTTTTTTCCAAACTTGCATCCAGATTTTTAGCAAAATCTCGTACAAATCGTGTTCTTTAGCCAATTGGACATCTCCGAACATTTCTTATGAAAACCGTGATGAGTTTATAAAAAAAATTCGAGTCGATGATATCGTCGGTTGTTCTCTATCGCCAAGATTTGCAGTACCTCTGTCTTTCGGTATTTACCGAGCCTCTCAAAACTTATCTAGGTGAGTCAAGCGAGAAAGAGAGAGAGAGACTGACGTAACCGTAATTAGGTTCGAGAGGAGGTCGCGAGTGGAGCTTGAACGTCCCAAGGAGTTCCCCAAAGTCCGGAGCGATGCGCGACGGACTTTCAGCTGGCTCTGCTCTGCTTTCCTCCGCATCCAACGCCGCTCTCGCTTCGCTATCCCGAGAAAAAAGACGTACGTAAGAGCTAGAGAGCGAGAGCTCCGAGTCCGTGGTGGGTGGTCCACGGAGCCTGCGGGTCCTCCCTTTCTTCTTCTTCTTCTTCTTCTTCTTCACCGTCCTCTTCTTCTTCTTCTTCTGCTGCTTCTTCTGCTTCTTCCACTTCTTCGTTCTCTCCTTCTTCAGCTGCCTCACCACCAGCCACGTTTCCATCTTTTCTCATTCTGTTTTCCATCCTTGTCCCTCTTTCCTTCTGGAGATGCACAACATTCTCTCTCTCTCTCTCTCTCTCTCTCTCTCTCTCTCTCTCTCTCGGTCCGTCCGTCCTTGCCTCAAACTCTTTTTTCATCTCGACCTGGCCTCTCACTCGCACCCAGGGGATATTCCTCGTTCGTCGTCTACGTGTGTGGCCATAACACCACAGAGCCTCTCTCTCTCTCTCTCTCTCTCTCTCTCTCACTCTCTCTGTCTTTCTCTGTCTGTCTGCCTCTCTTTCTCTTTCTCTCTGTATCTCGCTCTTTCACTCTCTTCAGTGTTCGTTTCCATCGTTTCTTTTCTGTCCCTCCTCATGTTTTCAGTTGCCCTACTCAAGAAACAGGGTGTGTTCATCACAGTTAGGGAGAAAAAGTGGAGCAAATGAGAAAATCTTTCGAAAAAAGATGCTTTTTGTTCAAATTGGAAAGTGAAAGTATGTTTGGAGGGCAGTACTTGGAGTTAAGGGAAAAGTGATCTTGATTAGAAATTGACAGTTTTTAAAAAATATTTAAGTAACAACGGTCGGGTATAGTTACTATTATTTTTCAAAAATCTAAATTAAACACTCATTTTTCGTGCTCGATGAAAATTGTAATTATGTTTTTTTAGACACTTTTCTGAAGCTATGAGGTAACGCAAAAGAGAGAGAGAACGCTCTAGAAAATTAATAATTTGCAAAATGCGATGAAAAAGACTTTTTTTTTTAGTAGAATAACAAATTTTGGAAATCCTTGTTTTCGAAATATTCGATTTTCGTTTATACTTTTATTGTGAACGTAGCTTTAATCTTCGCCTGTTCCCTTCTACTCTCTACCTTTCCCTCTTCCTTCCCTTACTCGCTCTATCTTCCAAGCAATAGCTTCTTAGTCACATGGCATGAAGAGAGAGAGAGAAAGAGAGGGAGAGAGAGAAAGTCAAAAAAATAAAATCGTTTCTTCACCAGTCGGGACTCACCGGACTCCCTTGTTTCCCACGTGTGGATACCACGTGGTCGTACCAGCTGGTACCAAACTGTCATTGATGATTGCCATTGCCGAAACCTCCGAGCCAATAAAAATTAAGGTTTCCGAAAACTCGACGAAATCTCTCTCTCTCTCTACACTTCGTAATCCGAAAAGTCGTAAAGAAGTGGTGAAAAAAAGTGCAAGAAAAAAACAACGACAAACCGAGCGAGTTTTATGCGAATAAGCGAGAACTCTCGTCACGGTAAATAACGTCCCGGTTTGTAAGGATTCATGGCAAGGTCATCCGAGTGTTCACGAGGAGAAACCGGAACAATATACATATACAGCGTATATACATACGGCAATATTCAGGAGACCGCGAAGAGTCCGAGGATGAAGAAGAAGAAGAAGAAGAAGAGGAGGAAGAAGAAAGAGTGAGAAAGAGCCGTAGAGACCGACGTGTGTGGCCAGCGAGCAGAGCACATCCATATAGTTGGTCCACAATAACAGCTGATGCTCAATAGAAGCCTCACAGCCTCTTTTCCCCCTTTACTCCGCTCCCCACCTTACTCACTCATTCTTTCTTCAGATGCTAGTCCCCCTACCCTTTTCGCCTTTCTTACGTTTCTCTCCTTTGACTTTTATTTTCTTATGCATCTCCCCTCGTGATGAACCATCAGCGCAGCTTGGCGCATCAACGAAATGCTTTTTGTATTTTGGAGACTACGTTTCATTAGTCGTTGCCAAGTCCTGGTGGTCGATGTTTGTACTAATCAAGATGGCGGCATTAGGTCTATCGACGATTAGGTTACGTTCGCTCTTTGACGATAGAAGTGTTTCTAATACTTTCAGAATATCGTTAATCGAGTATTCCTTCAATAAGTAGCAGCTGTGACGCGAAATTTGCACAAAGGATAATATTGTCTTTGCACGATGAGTGTCGTTGACCGCTTACTCACTCAATCTGCTGCGAATAATTATATTACGATAAATATATTAAGCTTAATTTATCCTCGTTTTTTCATTGCTCCGTTTCACGCAACTCTCGAAAACAATACGTGCTCGCATTACACGTAAGCACTAGACAGGCCTTTAGTTGACGACGCCACCGCCAGGGGGTCAAAGCGTGCCCCCAAGCGGTGGCGTCGGTAACTCAAGGCTGTTGAGACTCCTGGTACATTATTATCATCGAAAAACATATGTTTGACGAATCCTAAAGAAAATATACGATATATATAAAGTGTATTGAATTTATTTACACACACGCAACGCTCAATCTCACTCGTACACCTCGCATATATTATAAATTAATAATAAAATAATAATGATAATAATAATAATAATATTAATAATAATAATAATAATAATAAAATAATTAATCGTCTTCTATGGATTCTATGATACACTTACTGTACAAGAACTCGTGCTTCGCTCTGATAAATTTTTCTTTTCCTTCATTCTTTGTCCTCTCTCTGGGCATTAAACTTTAGGCGTGAAATCGCGAGATTTTTCTTCTCGCATCGGATTTACAGTTTCTCCGCTTCTTTTTCTCTCTCTCGTTTCGTCAACTTCTCAGCAGGTCCCGTGTATGTATACATATATGTATACATGAAAAAATATATTTATATATATTTTATAATAAAATTGTAGGAATGGTTCGTGCGCACATTCTTGCCCACCGCATCAACTTTTTGATCCCGAAGATTTTGTTTCATCATCTTCTTCGAATTATTCGTCATCGTCCCTGATCTTAAGCTGCTCATCACGCGCGAATACAGTGTCTTCCGGTTCCGCATTTTCGTCTCGCACCTCGAGAGAACGGAACTTGTCAACTCCTCGCATCGAACAGTGTTGAAATTTTTTTTGCTTCTTTTTTTTCGTTTCTTTTTTTTTAACGTCTTTGGTCGTGTTCACACGCGGAATACTGTTTCTCTGATCCAGTCAGCTCCGAGAGACGTCGTTCTCTCATCAGTCTGTGAAAAAAAAATACATTTAATAAAAACATCGAGACAAACGAGGATATTTATTTTTTCTACGAAATCGAATTTTTAACCGATAAGAATTATCGATTTTTTTAGACAATTTTGCAATTTTCCAAGGGTATCAATTTTTTTTAAAAACGACCTATGATGTAACAAAAAATATTCGTAAAATTGTCAAATAAAATTATAGCTCGACGAACCGAGGAATAATTTTTTTTTGCTTCGTCTATGTCGTAAGAAAATTCCCACAGTACGTTTCTTTTTTGTTTTCTAATAAATCGAATAAAAAAAATCGCGGAATAATAAAAAATCTTAAAATCGATGTGGTAATTTATATGTCACCTTTTGAAGTGATTAGTAGCAGGACGAATGGTAAAATCAGTGTCGTCCTGTTGACTAGGAATCGATAAGCCGTGCCCCTCGTACTCTCGCCGTTTCTCTTGATCTCGTTCGTCCTCGTATCGACCATTAATTTTTTCACCTCGTGATAATCGTGATGTATCTTGCCGAAGCATAGAAAATTCATATTGTGATGTATACCCTTGCAATCGTATTCCTCCGCCCCGTCGCATATACACGTGTTCAATTTTGCAGCTTTCTCCTGACGCGTCAATATTGCTATCGAATTTCGACAACTGCAAAATAATAATAACAATAAAATTATAATAATGATAATTAAATAATTTTTTTTAAATAATACCGATAATGATGATTATTGAAATAAAAATAAATCTTGAATTTCGTTGTTCGAAAAATTAAAGAATTAAATAAACGTTTAATTCTCTTTGTACTCACCGTGGTGTACACTTTTTTCCGTGAAACATACTCTTGCAATATGCGTTGTAATATTCGAGAGCTTTGGAGCAAAGTGCATCGGCGTTGCATATCCAAGTTGCTATTCTGCACGACACCCTCGTTCTGTTCATCGCCATTGTCACCGACGAACGACAAATTTCTACTCTCTGTTTGGAACGTATGCACATGTAATCGTCCCTGGCGCAGTCGCACTGTAAATTTGAATTAATTTACATTTAATAAAAATATATTAAGACAAAACAAAAAATTCATTACCTTCAGTCGATAACGACCAAACAACAGCAACAACAACGATAATAAAAAATATTTAAAAAAATAATAATAATAATGCAAAAATTAAAGGCAAAATAAATATCGGGTAATAAATTAGAAAAGTTGAAAAACAAAATTTTTAAAAAGGAAAAATAGAAAATCTCACCGTCATCAGTTCTTTGCCCTCGTCGGTGCTGGTCAACGCTATGAGCGCATGCTGACAAGTCTCGGGACAGCCCTTCGCGTCGACCTGTAGATCGGCCGCGCAACTAGTCAAATATTGCTGCAGCGCCATTCCGCATCCAGCTCTAAAAGCGCATCTTAGACGCGCCTCCTCGCAGCGCATCGTGACGATCGTCGTGTTTGTCGTAGCTCGCGCGAACGAGACCAACGTCGAAAGTATGACGGCGTAAAGGCAATTCGCACCTCGGGACATCCTCCTGCGATCGGCCAAAAACAAACAACACGACGAACGTGATTAAATTATTCGAAATAAAAATTGAATTTCGCGCGTTTAATACGCGACGATGCATTTTTATTTATTATTATTATTTTTTGCAGAGGCGCTCATTTTCGAATTTTTTTTCAACCAATCAACGAATATTCGAATTTGTACTTTTTAAAAAAATATTTTTGCGACTTTTTTCAACGTACTGTCGATCTTTTTTAAACGTAGTTTTTCGATTTTGCTTTTTTTTATATCAAATGCACTTTCATGATTTTTTATTCCACTCGAAAACTGTCGAATTCTCCTTTTTTTTAAACACTCTCGAATATTTCTAGGGATTAGAGCTTTTTTTTATTGGTGCTTTAATTTTTTTCGGAACAAATCTTTTTTTGTCGATGTTTTCTAGTTTAAAAAAAAAAAAAATTTTTATCACGGTTCTCTTGCCTATTTATTATAATAAATAATAATAACAAAAAAATCTTTTTTTTCCTCGACGTTCTTTTTGTTTTTCTTCGCGATTATCTCACCTCAAGATCGCGAAATACAAATATCGCGAAAATAATGAAAAAATCAAACACCAAAAATCTTTTCAAAATCGTTCGTTCGAACGTACGACGTGCGCAAGCAAAATGTCGCGAAATCAAAGACTATCTCGACGTCCGTCATAACTTGTTACCAGAAACGCGTATATACGTATATAAGTAATTGATTAATAAAAGCGGTCTACGTGTTCGAGAGCACGGCCGACTCACACGATAAAATCCCACGGACTCAAGCTTTAAGGTCATTTTATCTCTGTCTTTGTCTCTATCTCTCTGTCTCTCTCTCTCTCTCGCGTTTGAATTCTCTTATCGTAATTTGCAATGAATGAGAATATTTGCACGCGCACGACGAGAAAGATTGAAAGAGAGAGAGAGGGTGAGTGAGAAAGTGAGGGTGGGGAAGGGGGATGGGGGGGGCAAAGACAGACTCAAGTAGAAAATGCTGTGTACAGGACAAAGAAATTGTCGAGAGGATATTTTTAGGCCCCCTGCTAAGCGAGAAAACGTTTTACGTACTGTAGTGAAAAATACAGTGGAAATGCACTTGAAAAAGTATTTCTTGCATTGCATCGAAGACATTTTTTTTCTTTTTTGTAACACGAATTTAAACTTGATTTTTAATTTTCTGCTCCCATTTAAATACGAATTAAAGTACGAGTTTGATGAAAAATTAGAGTAAAATTGGAAATCCAGTTTTATCAGGTTTGAACGATAAACGTTGGCACGAACGTAAAACTAAATTTGCGTTAGATTTTAATTTTGTATTTATATTCGTATTTAAATTTCGAACTTTTGTTTAAGGGAATTAAAAAAATTAGACGCAGATTAAATCTAAGCACGAATTTAATTTCGTTCGGTTGATAATTAAATTCGAGCCTTCGTCGATATCGAGAAAACGTAAGGATAATAATTTTTTTAATCTACGTCGATGTTATTTTTTTTTTACTTGTTCGTAAATTTTAATGGCGTAACGACGATAAAAAAACGATTTTATCTGAGGATGTTTCTCGCCGTTCTTGTGGAAACGAAAGCACGAACATCTTTTTACCGGCGTAACTCGATTGTCGTTAATGCTAATTACCGCTGGTGTGTCCGAGCAAATTAATCCATTCATTGTGAACGCGGCAAACGAGCAGATTTTTATCTTGCCCTTCGCCGTTGGTCTTCGCCATTGCAAGGCAAAATGAAAGAGATGGCGAGTACGACGTACTCGTATTTGTTCCGTACGATGGACTTTAAGCCCCTTTTCTCGTTGGACTCGACTCGACGTTTTAATCTTATAATTGGAGAAATTTAAAAGCAGCGAAAAACATTTATTTCAAATTTTTGTTAAAGTTACGAACGTTTGACGTGATAACGCGACATTTGTGACGTCACTCGTGTTTCAACTTACGTCTAGCCCACCATCGGCTAAATTACTAAATTTTAAGTCGAACTTACATCGAACTTAAATCGAAACTCGAGGCGCACTTAATTGTAATTTAAGTCAAACTTAAGCCGATGTTAAGTTGATCTTAAATTGAATTTAAGTTGGTCTTAAATTGAATTTAAGATGGTCTTAAAATGAATTTAAGTTGATCTTAAATTGAATTTAAATTGGTCTTAAATTGAATTTAAGTTGACCTTAAATTGAAGTCGTCTCAAATTGAATTTAAGTTGGTCTTAAACTAAATTTAAGTTAGTCTTAAATTGAATTTAAGTCGGTCTTAAATTGAATTAAAATTGGCCTTAAATTGAATTTAAATCGACCTTAAATCAAATTTAAATTAACCTCAAGTCGAAGTTTATTCGAATGTAAACCAAATTTAAGTTCACCTTCCATGGAAATCCTCCTTCGATCTTTAATTTGGATTTAACTTTGATCTTAAGTACGACTCAAAGATAAGCAATCAAGCACGAACTTGAACCGTGACATACGAAGGGAAAGTCGGCTGCAGTTTGTTGCTCGCGACTTCCGATTCGGGACCGAGACTCGCGAGCACAATGGCTCGATTAAAAATAGTTAAAATCAAGCAACGAGACAATTCGTCGCGAGAGAATGACAAAAGCGTTACATCGAGTTACACACGAAAACGTTGATATCCAAGGCTTCGCGTTGTTCGCGGTCCCCGCAGCGAGACGAAAAAGAGAATAAATCCGTCGCGACACGAACACCCGGAGAGGTTTATTTCGAGTATGTCGTGGAATGCGAAGAGATCACGCTCGGACAGAACGAGGACGTGGAAAAAGTGTCTCGAGAGGGAGAGACAGACACTCGAGCAAAAACGGAAACGAACACGAGAGTGAAACAATTGTAAGAAGGAAAAAAAATCAAAATGTGCAATTTGTAATTTGTAAATATTCAAAAACGACAATTCTTTATTTTCCTCGTCGAAAGGATCCTCGGTGAATATTTTTTTAATGAATTTCATGCCTTCTTTTTTACCAGGAACAATTTTTATTTAAAAATGAAAAACAAAAACGAATTTAAATTGAAACGATTTTTTTTTTGGAGAAAGAATGAGACGAAATGGGTTTGATTAATAAAAGCAATCGCTTAATTCTTTTTTTGACTAGGAGAAAAAAAAAGAGAGGAGAGAAAAATTCAGTCGCATTTTTTGTACGGTGGAGATTCGGGGTGCAATTCTCAGACATGTTTATCTCTCTCTCTCTCTCTCTCTCTCTCTCTCTCTCTCTGGCTCTCTTTGAAGCCGAAAGCACGTGCCCCCATAGTTATACACCTGCTACTGGTCACCGCGGGCACTCGTCCACTTGTTTTGGCTCCCTTCTGGTGGTTCGCAGTGTGGTGCTCTCCTCAAGCAAACCAAAGGCCCAGAGAGAGGCCGTCATGCTCGATCGAGCATCGACCGCGAGAGTGCCATTCGATATCTCGTTCGATATGTAGCACGAGAGTAGTTCGGGAAATAAAAATTGTCGACCGTGATTAAACTAAAAAATGAATTTATCCAAATGTTACGAATTACAAGAGTCTCTCCCGTTTGGATAAAAAAAATGGCTAGCAAAACGGCTTCCCGTTTGATAATGAGTCGAACGAGTACGAATTTATAAGAGGACATTAAATTGAGGGTTGAGTTCGTCGCAACGACTTGTAGCTCGAGCTTCAGGCTTGTATCGTCTTATTTTAATTCGAATCTTAAAGTTGCTTTAGGTTGTACTTGAGTCAATCTCAATTTTCACCTAAACTTTATATTAAAATTGAATTGCCGTTTAAAGTTAACTTTTAATTCGAATTTTACTCAAGTCAATCTTAAGTTTGACTCAAGTTCGAACTTAATATTGAACTTAAGTCAGGACTTAGGTTTTTATTTACATTTCACTGCGGTTAACCTGAACTCCGACTTAAATCCAAACTTGAAAACATAAAAAAATTTTGAAATTAAAACTTAATTTAGATTCGATCTAAATTGGCATATAAAACGATTTGGGCCTGAGGCCCAAAAAAAAATCAAACGAAAAAGTATAAATTGGGAGAAGAAATAACACGCGGGTAAGAGGTGGAAGGACGGAACAAAGCCTCGCAGGAAAAGGTTTTGCAGGGGCAGCAAGAAAAATACATTCGGCCGAGAGAATTTTCGTCGTAGTACCTCAGCAAAGTTCTAAACGGATTATGAAAAGCAGGTCGCGCCGGAGAGTTTCAGTGGGCTCGAGGAGACCAATGGGCGATCGAGGGTAAAAGCAAGAGAGAGAGAGTGAGGCCCGTTCTTCGTGGGACCCCTCCCTATACCATCTGTCCCTCGTTGCCACGTCTCTCTTAGCGGTGGGTCCAGAATTTTCGGCTCACTCTCGCCCTGCGCACGAGAGGGCCTCAACGGCCCACGGTCTCGTGCTGAAATTTTTCAACGTTGCCACCCCACCCTTTTTCAGTCCCAAAGAGAGAGAGACAGCGGGAGAGAGCGAGAGAGAGGGAGGGAGGACAGCGAGCTGTTCTAAACCATAATCCGCACTGACCGGTAGCGTAAAAGAATTAAAAAAACACACACACTCGTACATATGTGTATATTTGTATGTGTGTGTGTGTGTGTTTATGTACAAGCTCGCAATCGAGAGCAGCAATTACATTATTATCTTCGAGAAAGTTTTTTATTTTTATTTTTTCGTCGTAAATTGTATATTGGAGAATTAAAAAAAAATTAAGAGGTAGAGAATGCTAAATAGGGACGAGAAAGATCGACCAGGTGGTACTCGCAACGGTTTTTTTTCTAACCAATCAACAATAATATATTTTAGACGTGTATATATATATATATATATATATATATATATATATATATATATATATATATATATATATATATATATATATATATATATATAATATTTAGATAGACAACTATCTCATCTACGCATTCAGCAGTAATAAGCTAGCTCAGACAACGGAGATGCCCCAAAGGGGTGGTATTTTTGTTATACAGTTTTGAAATTTATTCGTAAGCGTTTTGATATTGGAAAATAAATTTTTCAAAGAAAAATTGTTTTTAATTGAAAATTGAAGATTTACAAAATGTGATTTTATGGAATATTTGAGGTATCGAGAAAATATAGAAATTTCGTTTAAATACGATATAAAACGGGTGTAAAAATGTCTTGAGTCAATCATTTTATAAATTGCAACAGTATTTTCGACATGTTTTGATTAGCAATGACAAATTTTGATTAATGTTAATATATACCTATATTTTTTTTAAACAAGATGTTGAATTTTAATAAACACAATAAAATACATTTTGTTATCTTAAATTGTGCAGAAATAAACACTGATGGTAAATTAACGCGAAGCCTCGTTCTTAAAAAATGTTTTTTAAAATTATTTATTTTTTAAAGCGGTCCAAGAATTATTTTCAAATAACGCTTGTATGAGAAGGAGTCCCTGAACTCGAGCGCGAGCCTCGATGTTCGATGACAGTTTTATCGAGGTTCGAGTTTTTTGCGATTGTTTGTTTGAGATAAACAGAGACACTGAGAGTGCGAAAGAACGAGAGATGCAAATAAGAAAGAAGAAAAAGAGCCAGGATGAAGTCTCGGGTTGTTTGCACTCGAGAGCAAGAAAAAAGGATGTGTAACCCAGAGGGAGAGAGAGAGAGAGAAAATAGGAGTGGGGAGGATGAGATGAGAGTGCGAGAGCCATTAGAGTGTGTCCCATCTCGCTCTCTCTCTCTCTCTCTCTCTCTCTCTCTCTCTCTCTCTCTCTCTCTCTCTCTCTCTCCCTCTCTCCCACCCTCTCACTCTCTCTCTCTCCCTCTCTCCCTCCCTCTCTCCCTCTCTCTCCCGGGTGTGTGTTTCTCATAACGACGCTCAGGCGCCATGTAAATATTGGGCTTGCGTGTATAAAGTCGAAGACCCGAGGGTAAATTATCTCTACTCTCTCTCTCTCTCTCTGTCTCTCTCTGTCTCTCTCTCTGTCTCTTTGTTTCTCTCTCTCTCTCTCTCTCTCTCATATTTGCTGGAATGAAAGAGAGTGGCCCTATCCTACGATTATTGAAAGACAAACAAATCGTTTCGTCTCTTTGTTCAATATTTTGGTCTCTCGAAAATATCGGAAGCTGCCATTTGCATTTCATTTGGGTGGACTTCCGAAAACCCCCCACCTCCGATCGATTTGAAAATTTGCACAGACCTTCCTTTTGATGTTCTAAGACAACCCCTAAAGGGATTTTTGGCGCGTGCCAATAGTTTCCGAGAAATTAAATTTTGAAAATTGGATTTTAGCATGCGCGGGTGCCCTTCCGACCCCCTCCCCCACCTCCGATCGATTTGAAAATTTGCACAGACCTTCTTTTTGATGTTCTAAGACGACCCCTAAAGGGATTTTTGGCGCCTGCCAATAGTTTCCGAGAAATTAAATTTTGAAAATTGGATTTTAGCATACGCGGTATATCTATATCTCCCTGACTTGTCGATGAATTGTTGGCTACTGGAACGAGTCTCAACTGAAACTAACTGTTGGGTACTGGAACTACTTACAACTCGCACCCACGGGGAGGTCCGTGGGGGGACCCCCCGGCGGGGCCAAGGGGCAGAGCCCCTGCGGGGGTGGAGGGGGCGGAGCCCCCCCAGCACGAGAACGAGATTTTTAAATGAATCCCGTTTTGCTTGAAAAAAATCGGTTGTACAAAAAAATGTCTTCAATATAAAATGTGTATTTTTACATAATCTACAACTTTTGTTGGAAACATTTTAGTCTCCAATCAGTAGTTCTTGAAATAACATAGAAAAACGCCTTCAAAATCTATTTTTTTGAATTTTTAATATGAAGATCAAATTTGCGCCAATTTTCATGTTCATATTCGTGCTCAGAAGGCCAAAAAACATAAGTGTGCAAAATTACAGCTCAATCGGAGGTGGGGGGTTTTCGGAAGTATATCCTTTCATTTAATTAAAAAATACCAAATTTTTTGAATTATGACCTATGCAACCGGAATTATATCGTTTTGAAATTCGACAATGGACTTCAAGATCGTCAGATTGCAAACAATTTTTTAAAAATATATCCAAGTAACAAAAAAACAAAACGGTCACGTAAAAGTGTCAAATTCCGATTTATTTTTCATCGTTCAAATTTTCAGAGTTAAGATTTCGGTTCGTTCGAAATTGAGACTTTTTCTAACGTCGCCGTGTATTTCTCCCTCGTTCTCAAAATATACCTGGAAGTAAAGAGCTCAAAGAATTCGGATAATCGACACCCGAACGAATTTCCGGTTGTCGCCCGTCCCACACCTAAAAAAAAAAAATAGGAAAAGATAAAAAAGAAGAAAAAACAGATTCCTTCATTTCAAAGACGCTTTTTTTAACGACCCGAGAGAACGCGAAGCTGCTATAAAACGTGAGATAAAACGTTGGCCAACACTGGCGCGCGACAAAGATGGATTTACGATTGAACGCTCCGAGAGGGCCCCCTTTCGTTTCTTCCACCGCAGCCACGAGAAACTCCTTTTTCGATCTTGAGATTCATACGCGATCTATGCTCGCCCGCTGAGAACTGTAGGAGTTTCCACACCAGGATTCTCGTTTCTACGAGAAACTAACGAACGCTTCTCTCAAAAAAAAATATCCTATTTACCGTTATAACGTCATAAACCGTGGCAAGATTTTTTTTTTAATTTACGGCTTCGTTACTGAGAAATTTCTACTATTTCCTTTATATTGAGCATAGAATAGAATTGGGCAAAAATATTATCGGAAATTAGGTGTGTCGATAGTATTTGGGAAACAAAAAATGACATTTTACGATTTTTTAAATTTATTTGCACAATATGAATTTTTAAAAATTTTTTTTAACTTTTGAGGGAAGTTTGGGCGATTGGTTGAATAAGGATTCAGTTATATAAATTCAAGTCTTTGCTACTGAATCGAAATCTGAGCTAAAAAAATATCTCGGAGGGTCGTAGAATTTTTTTTATTTTTCTAAAAATTCATTTTACTGTTTTTACATTGTAAACCCCGACGAGAAGATTTTGAATTTACGACTGTGTTACTAAGAATTTTCCATTGTTTCCTTTATATTATATATATAGAATAAAAACGAGCAAAATTATGTAAACAAACATTAATTTTAATAGTCTTTAAAACAGAGATGAAAATTTTACCGAAAAATCTTCAAAAATTGATACGAAGAACATTTTTAACGACTTTTTTGTTTGGCTTTGACAAAAATTTGACCCACTTGGTAAAAAAAAAAGTATCCATTTTAAATGAATTCAAATTTTTGCCTCTGGAACGAAACCCAAGATGAAAAAAACATGATGTAGTCGGTCGGTCGTAAAATTCTTTTTTTCGCTTGATTTTACATTCGTGAAAGCAAAAAAGAAAATCGTATGCAGGAGTCGAGACAGCTAATGCGACAGTCACGAGGATCGAGGCACGACAAATTCGATCCTATCGGAACAAAGACCACGTGGAGACAATAGTACGAGAGAAGTTTTGTAGCGCAGGCGACGAGAGATCAAAATGATGCTAATCATCAGCGAGGGACGAAGAAATAAGCTGGCTTAGCTTTGGTAGAACGAAAAATCGGTAGCACTCCTTTGGCCAAACGGTTTATCGTTCGATGAACGACTGTAAGGACGCGAGTAAAAGGCACTTCGTGACCGTTCGAAACCAGTGTTGCATTCAGAGGTCACGTTTTTACTGGTGTTACTATATATGGGGCGTTCCAGCCCAAATGAACAAAATTCATGAGCCTTTATCTCTTGGATTTTATCCCCAATTTTCTATACGATAGTTACAATCTTGAAATAAAAGCAGAATTTTTTATAAATTTTTTGATCTATTTCCCTTGTCGTAATAATTTTTTTTAATATGAAAAGAATGAAATGCTAGGAAAGATTTAAAAAATTTAAGAAATTTGCACAAATTGATGTATCGAACAATACTATTCCTAAACAAATTTTATATTGTGACGAATATTGTGTTCAGGGGAAGAAAATTATTTTTACGAAAATCGTTAACAAACAGGGATTGATAAAAAATATTTACAAACAAGAATTAAATGTATTTTAAGTTTATAATAATCATATACAAAATTCGAAACACAATTGTACAGGAATTTGGCTATAACGACTGAAATGGCCCATACACACACACACACACACATATATATACGCGTAATTGGAACACTAGGCTTCAGGCGTCCAGGAAGTCCATTCTGGTTTGCCAAGCTTAGTAGTGCTGCAACTATTTATCGCTATATATAACTCATGAAATTCTCATATAACACACGCTTATATAAATCTAAAAATAAATTCGAAAAATCGTATAAAAATTTTGCAATTTATCCTAACTTAAAAGTTAACTCGCCTATGCATTTTCAAAGAAAAATTATTATAGAAATTAAATTTAAAAAAAATATATATATCATCTTTAAAAAAATTCAAATAACAAATATTTCAGCGAGCCTGAAGATTATCCGAATATTGCAGGATGTAAATAGGAACGATTTATCTTGAACTACCTGGCATTTGAAATAACTAATAGCAATAGGAAAAATAGCCTGGACATCGATTCTTGCCTGCCAATCCAATTTACCATCCCTCTTCGTTTCTCTTAAAGTTTCCTTTGCTCTTGCCAAGCAAGACGAGTAAATGTGTGTGCCGTGGTTGCTTTGCCGGATTGTCACGAGCACCCGGTCACGATCGAGTCAACCAACGAACGGTCCAGTGAGAGCAGCCTCGTGGCTACTCGATGTCTCATACCGAACCACGAGTTCATTAGCACAGGAACACATAAATCTATACGACCCTAAGACCATTTTCTTCCCCACTAACGAGCTAAACGTACTGTCAGCTTTGTATATCCTAGCTGCGAGTCAAATACTGACAACTTTCCCGCTCGACCCTTTAGGCACAATCCAAGAAAGAAAGAAAAAAACATCGGCTAATTTTACGCGGTTTAATTCTAGCGATAAATATTGTTTAATTTCTCGACAAATTGAAATATAATTGCACGATTGAACGTTATTTGTGCTAATATATTTAAAAAAATATAATTTACTCAATCGGTTTTCCATAATCGTTTAAACAAAAAATGATTTTCGGTACATAACAAAAATAAAATATAAAATAAAAATTCTTCGACAAAAAGAAAAATAAATTTCAAAAATTATATGGATCTTCGCCATTGAAAAATAATCCTCGGCAAGTGATCGTCAACGAGGTTTGTTGTGATGGAGCCGAGGAGGCCTTGAGGGAGGAGGACGCGCGTCTTGCATACAAAATGAATCCGAGGCGAGAAAAAAAAATACATCTCATGTGTCTCTTATGGGCTGGTGGGAAGAGGAAAGGATTTTTTAATCACGCCATTCAATCGCTGATTTTTTTTACTACAATCGTCGCTCATCAGCTTGGGATAACCAATCGTGGTTACGATATTCATTGTTGTCTTTAAAATATATTTATTGATTTTATGTAACTGGTTGTGGATGAAAAAAGACCTAGCTGGTTCACGAATTCGTCGAATTTAATCGAGATTACACATACGTGTATACATATATATATTTTTTTGTATATGAATTTAATTTTTTTAGCCCCTCCCCGAAACAAAATACTCGGGGCCCATGATGCCCGTTGATCGATGCTCATCAGCTTGGGCTAACCAATCGTGGTTTCGATATTCATTGTTGTGTTTAAAATATATATATTGATTTTATGTTACTGGTTGTAGAGGAAGAAAGATCTAGCTGGTTCACGAATTCGTCGAATTTAATCGAGATTACGCATACGTGAATACATATATATATATATATTTGTATATGAATTTAATTTTTTTAGCCCCTCCCCAAAGCAAAATACTCGGGGCCCACGATGCCCGTTGATCGATGCTCTAAGCGCGAATGACGATCGATCGCTGACTGGAGAAAAGGCGCGGTTTGAAATTCCCTCGGACGCGAATGACAGTGACAGATCGACGCAATTACGTTGACCGTTCGAAAACTCGAGGCGATTATGAGCTCGCTTTCTCTCTTGCCCTCTCTCTATCTCTCTCTTCTTCGTCTTCTTTCTCTTTTTATTCTTTTGCTCTTTCTTTCTATGCTTCAAGGGCCTCACTATGATCGTTTGTGTATCGAAAAAAAAACAAGAGAGATCAATGAGAAGGAAAAAAAATATTGGGAGAAGAGAAGAGGCAGAGTTCCGAGAAGCAAATTTTTTGAATCGTTTTTTGGCGCCGAATAAATATAGTGGCAATTTTTTTTTATAGTAATTTAAAAAGTCATTCGCTTAATGTCTTAAATCAGCTAGTAACCTTCAATTTCTAGTAACTTATAGTTTTTTTTTATCATTGGTGAAAAAAAATTAATAAATTTTGATAAATCGAGTGTGATCATTTTTAAAAATATATGTGTCTTCCAGTATTGCCTTAAAAACTGTTTATAACTTTTGGTAACTTTGGAAATTTTTCTTTTGCCTTGATATGTTGATATTTCGAGTCTCAGGCTAAGTTGTACTGTAATTATCCAATCTTTCAAAATTCACAAATATATCATTGTGTCAAAGTAAATTAGAGCAAGTAGAATATTCGAAACGTCATATAATTTTTTTTGCTTGTTTAAATTTCAATATTTAAATACACGTGACAAATAATCTCACCTCTCGTTTTGTTTTATTTTTCTCCGTTTATTTTTCGCTATCACATTGTTTCGCCAGAGCCACTGTATGCGAGGTACGCTCGTTCACACTTTCACTTTAACGCACTCGATATGAAAAAAATAATAATAATTCAAAACTGATCGAAGTTCGAGTCACGAAAATGTATGTTTCTCTCTCGGAGCACAATCTTCATAGGATCTTCAGGTTCGATTTGAATATAAAATATAAAAAAAGAAACAATCAAATTCGAAGATAAAGTCCAAAATGCATTAACGTTAAACGTTATATTTTCAAAATGGATGTCGATCGAAAAATAAAATCGATTATGTTCGATCGTATGAAAATAACGAAGACCTCGTACAACAACGTTCCGCGCACGTTCGCAGACTCCGAGGAACTAGATTGAGTTGTGACGGCTCCAGAGCCGAAGGCCTCCCTCCCTACGTCCTCGTATATACAAGATGACACACACACATTGAAATCTCTTTTCCTCCCCACTCTGGGACTACAGGGGTCCACAGAACGGCTGGCAGGGCGACCCAACCTGAGGCCCGAGTTCCCTTGCCTGATTGAGATACCAGAGCCATACCCAACCACCGGCACTCCGCTTGGGCCTTAGTCGTTTCTCCCCACCACCGTTCTTCCATCTCTCTTCTTCCACCGTCCTCTTTCGGACG